>WYDI02024035.1:0-18058 GCA_009867235.2 Psittacus erithacus | reverse complement strand
GTGTCCTGTGTCTGCTTCCTCCCAGCTTCCCCTCCTCCCTGGCAGAGCATGAGGCTCAGAAAGTCCTTGGTCAGACTGAACATTTGAGTAGTAACTAAAAACGCTGGTGTTATCAGTACTGTTTCCAGGCCGGAAGTCAAAAACACAGCACTGCACCAGCTACTAAGAAGGAGAAAAATGACTGCTGCTCCTGAACCCAGGACAGTATCCACCCCTTATTCCATACCATTCACAACATGGGAACATGAAGAAATTGAAAAGTCCCAAACGCCCTCAGTGTTGGAGCTGCAGCAGTCAAAGAGGGCTCCTTTTCATGGGACAATTTTTTGCTCCTTTTGGGGCACAATGGATTTTAACAAATATTTATACTGTGCATCCACCCCTACAACAATCTGAGCAGCAGGGATGCCTTAAAGGAGCTAAATTCAGCCAAGAAATCAGCTGTTTTCTTACCAGCAATGCAAATCATTGCTTGGTGATACACTGAACCCAGGACACCAGCTCACCCTCCTTGGAAAACAGCCAGCCCTCACTGCTCCCTGGCAGTGTCAGAAGACTGTCAAAGAGCTGGAATGCGTATGGTGTGAAAATTCTTATTATAGGGTAGACCTCAGGTACTGAAAAAGGAATTAACCCAGTCTAAGAAGTATTTGTATTTATATTTTCAGTTTTGTTTTAGTTCAGCTTATAAAAGTAACCTCAGATTTCTTTAATTCCTATCTTGACCTCAATTTGAAAAAAAAAATAAATCACTATAAACTAAAAAGCCACTGACTTAGCAGCAGATTTATGTTTACCTGTATTTATTTGTTTTCAGTATGAATTCTCCAGAAGTCAATATGTTGGCTTGAATGTACACAATGATCATATGTACCTAATAGGCCACAACATATACATGCACTGGAAATATGTACTCTTATATGTAATTAAAATAGCTGAAGTTCTTGAGGAAAATGTTAAGTATGTAAATGAGCAGTTAGAGTGCTTCTCTGTGGACCACATACACCTAGAAAATTATATTAATGTGCCCATATTCTAGAAAATCCTAGTGTTCAGAAATTTCTCTTTTGGCGTAGAAAATTCCTTTTAAATTCTTTTTCCATTTTTTTATTCTATCCTGAAGGAATTTCTCCCAAGATCCTTTAAATTCTACTTTTGGTTTACCAAGCTCTAAAATTTCATCATCTTGTCAGCAGTTGACACTTACCGTTACAATTCTATACCATACAATAATTTTTTTTACACAGATAATTAAGCTAAAGCTTAATATACATAGCTAGACCTCTACACAGTTAGACAAGCTGAGAGTAGGAAGGTGGAAAAATAGCTCTTCCATCATGTTTTTTAGGTATCTATCTCATGCCCTTCTCAAAACCATAACACATTTCCCTATTTTCAAAGTCAAATGTTAGCAAAGCCACTTTTACAGTATCTTTCATGTAATTCAGTTTCTAGTCTCTGTTGCTAGGCAGGTAATCCACTTTCCTCAGCCTTTATCTGGTCTAATCAAACAGTAACAGCAGAATATTTTACCTCACCATCTTCATTACACATACCCTGATTTTAGCCCATCGTTCATTTTACTAGTCTTTTCTTTGTATATAACATAATTATCCCATCAGTATGTCCAGCAAGATTTCCTGTGCTTACAAAACATAAATTGAACAAATATAGCTCCATCCTTCAGATAATGCCATGAACTCAATTAACCCTCTACGAAAAAAGAGAAAAAAATATATATCTGAACATTAAATGTTATTCAGATTTTTTTCTGACTGGACACACTAGTCTCATTAGTTTTAAACAGGAAGGCTTTGTTTAGTTTTAATTGTGTAGATATTTAGTTCTACTAACAGCTACTGTAAAACTGTTAAAAAAGAATCAGTATTTTAATTGCACACTTTATAGGTATTCTACTAATTCTGTTTATAGAAGAATGATTCAGATCATACTTTTGTCTAAAGCTGAGGCTTTTTCCTTTCGACCTACATCCTACTCTTTTTTTTAATCAGTCAGATGTCATGTAATGTACTGCCAGGTTCTGAAAAAAAAGAATAAAAAAAATGAAGTGGAACAAATTTTTGCTTGAATCATACTGCAAAATCCTTATTGATCTGAACAGATTCAATTACCTCCGTTCCCAACAGAATAGAATATTTTTTTTTTTAATAATAGCATACCAATTATGATTGGAAACACCAATGGGCCCATAGGCAGCTGTAATAAATATACTTCTTTAATTAAGGAATGGTCATAAGGTTACAGTTATTGGTCAGGTGGAAAACATACTCTTTTCACACATAGGGGAAATAGCTAGATGAATGCAATGCCTGTGCATGACCAGCCACCCAGACTTCTCACTGCCTGCTGACAACTGGAAGGACTAATACTGCACTATGAAGGAGGAAAACTCATCTTGTTCTGTTCCTTCTTGTCTTCTCTGGCAGAATTTATATGTATTTCTGCACACATTTTCAACAGTGCAATGAGAATATTTGATCTACAGGTTGAAAATCACCAAAGCTTATGTTAAAATTTAAAAAAAAAAAAAAAGAAAAAAAGAGGCACGAAAAAGCAGCATAGAAAGAATATAGAAGTATAGAAAGAATGTAGAAGTATAGAAAGAACATAGAAGTATAGAAAGACTTTTCAACTTTTCACAGCATAGCAGAGGAATGTCTAGAGTGGAAAAGACAGATTGGGAAACAGACATAAGTCTCACATATATGACTACATCAGTGAATAAGGGAAGGACTATGGATGTTGTCTATCTGGACTTCTGTAAGGCCTTTGACACAGTCTTCCATGACACCTCCTCTCTAAATTGGAGAGACATCGGTTGGATGGATGGCCTGTTTGGGGGATAAGGAATTAGTTGAGTGCTTGCACCCAGAAGACAGTTGTCAATGGATCAATGTCCAGATGGAGATCAATGACAAGTTTCACTTAGGGATCCATATTAGGACCAGTACTATTTAATATCTTCATCAATGGCATAGTGGGATAGAGGGCACCATCAGCAATTTTACAGATGACACCAACCTGAGTGGTGCAGTTGACACACTTGGGGGATGGGATGCCATCCAGACGGACCTGGACAAGCTTGAGAAGTAGGCCCATGTGAACCACATGAGGTTCAAAAAGACCAAGCACCACATCATGCATATGGGTGGGGGCAGCCGCTGATATCAGTACAGGCTGGCGGATGAAGCCCCTGGTATCAATACAGGCAGGTAACCCTACAGAGAAGGACTTGGGGGTACTGATGGATGAAAAGCTGGACATGAGCCTGCAATGTGCGCTTGAAGCCCAGAAGGCCAAGCATATCTTGGGCTGCGCCAAACGAAGCGTGACTACCAGGTCAAGGGAGATGATTCACCCCCTCTACTCTGCTGTGATGTGACCCTACCTGGAATACTGTGTCCAGCTCTGGAGTTCTCAACACAGGAAAGACAGAGATCTGTTGCAGCAGGTTCAGGGAAAGGTCACAAAAAATAGAGGAATGGAACACCTCTCCTAAGGGAAAAGGCTGAGAGAGTTGGGGTTGTTCAGCCTGCAGAAGGTTCCTGGAGACCTTAGAGCAGCATTTCAGTATCTAAAAGGGGCTTATAAAAGAAAATGGGGACAAACATTTTAGAAGGGCTTGTAGAAATAAGACAAAAGGTAATGGTTTTAAACTAAAAAAAGGGAGATTCAGACTACATATAAGGAAGAAATTTTTTACAATGAGGGTGGTGGAACACTGAACAGGCTGCCCAGAGAGGTGGTAGATGCCCCATCCCTGGAAATATTCAAGATCAGGCTGGACTGGGCTCTGAGAAACCTGTTCTAGTTGAAGATGTCCCTGCTTACTGCAGGGGGTTTGGTCTAGATGGCCTTTAAAAGTCCCTTCCAACCCAAATGATTCTATGAATCTATATGTTAGAGAAGATCCTAAACAAAATGTCATGATAGGTTCTGTTTGCTGAAAAATACCTCGCAGCTAGCATATCTAAACAGCATTTACATTTAAGTGGAATTACTTGCCTGAGTGCCTAAGAACCTGGTTTACTTGCACAATTGAGGAAAAGAATTTTAATTTTTTTAAAAGCCTGGGCTTTTCTGTTTGTAAAAATGTATTTTGTAATTATCAGTGACTCAGACCTTATGAATAATAACCAATTCAGTTCAAGGAAACTATTTGCTGTTAAATTTTAATCTGTTTCATGGATTTGAATACTCCTATACTTTACCTCAAGCTTCAAACTTCTGCTTAGCCACAAGAGTTCAAAATCACTTAAAGGCAAACAAGCAAACAATTGTTTTTAAATTTTTTTTTCCATTTGATACATTTATGATTTTGAGTGCAATACTTTGACTCTGAAAAAAGTCACTCTCCTTAAAATTGAATTCACTTTCTAACAGTACTGAAATTGAGAATTGGTGACATTTCAGAAGAAGATGCATTTGCTTCTTTTTGAGTTCACTGTTTTGGTTTATTTTCTCTTACAATACACTGCACCAAATAAACAGGGGGTTTTCGGTAAAAAGAACATCAGTGGCCTCCCACTAGAATTGTTGAAGGACGTATACTGTTCAGCATATTCATAAATTATCTAGGGAAAGAGATGAATCGCAAAGTAAGTGTTCTGATACTGGTAAGTTATTCCAGGTAGTGAAACTGAACCTGACTGAAATACTGTAGAGTGTCTCATGCTATTTAGTGACCAAGCAGGAAATCCAAAGTTGTTAAGTGACAGGTGTGTGGAAGAAGCTGAACCACCAATTCTATATATCACAGAATTTTTTGGGTTGGAAGGGACCTTGGGAAGCATGTAATTCAACCTCCAGCTCAGAGCAAAGTCCACTATGAGATCAGAGGTTACCTATGAGATCAGTTACTCACAGTCACTAGCCAGATTATCCAATCCTTTTTCTTGTCTGTTAGATATTCAAGACAGGATTCACTGTCCTGTGGCTCTTCTCAGGATTCCAGGAGTGAGTTTCTTTTGTCAGACAATGCTGTGTTATTCAAAACTATTGTGTGCATTCTGTTGTCAAAAGCATCTGACACAACATTGTAGATTTAAAGCTGGTACACTGAAACTTTTTCAAATGTTATATAGGACATGTAGAATTTCATGCCACTATTTTCGTATTTCTATTTTCATATGGGGTTTTTTGACATCCATTTTTTTAAAATTTCTTGGGGCATTTCATAGCATAAAATATGTACTTGCTACTGGTTTAGTTCAATGAAACGTTGACTACTAATTCAAGTATCTCTTTTGAAAGCACATTTGAACCCAGTATGCATGGTGTCTAATTTCCTGTCAGGTCCCAAAT
The DNA here is from genome assembly GCA_009867235.2 of Psittacus erithacus. Lineage (NCBI taxonomy): Eukaryota > Metazoa > Chordata > Aves > Psittaciformes > Psittacidae > Psittacus > Psittacus erithacus. Next base: position 12,733 of record WYDI02024035.1, on the reverse strand, counting down.
GTAGAAGTATTTTTAGGAACTCTAACCAGCTGAAATATCTGTAACTTAATATTCATAAAATGGAAAAGCTGACAAGGAGCTTTGATGCAACACAAAATGCAGCTTCACTCTCTTTCTGCTTTCACCAAATGTATTGTAGCTTCCAGCATCTTCAATGCAATCTATGCCAGTCAATACGATTGATAACCAGCTGTATTAAAAATAGAAGAATGAAGGTGACATCAGACTGTTTATCAAAATAAGTGAATGATGTATGTCAAATGAAAGAAGCACTTAAAACTGTGGACTAAATGTTGCTTGGCAACAGAATGCTTGACTAATGCTGGGGTGTTTTTGAGACTTACGCATTTGTTAAAACAGTGCAGGAGGGAAAGCATTGTAGTAACAGTAACAAACATCTCAATAATGTTATTTAAACATCCTATACCAATCTGTTGCTACTGAAAAAAAAATAATAATTGTGAAAATACAGCAGCTTTAAATCACAGCCTATTTGCATTAGATAGCAGCTGCATTCATGGCAGGTATTCAGGTGGAGATTTTAAGAATTTTATTTTCTGCTAGGTTTTAGAGTTATTTGACAATTCCAATTACAAAAGTAAATAACACACAGATATTTGCTCCATTCAAATGCAATGCAGATGACTTATGTCTTACCCAAATGATCTAAAGATGAAACTGAATTAAACCAATATCTTCTGTCCAGCATTTTATGTAAGATCTATCTTTAAAGTAATACCCATGAATCAAATCAATTTTCCAGGCAGAGACTAAGAAATCAGGTAATTTCTAAGGCCTTGAGCTGTTGGAATATTTGTCTTAATCTGAGAAGGTGCTGGATCACCCATAACTGAAATGAACATTGGCCAAAGTTCTGTTAAAAGTCCAAATCCAGAGAAAGATTTTTTAATGGAGAATTTAATTAATTTTGACTTAGTGCAGAAAGCAGGAAGACTTCAGTACACATTTTTGTAAGACATTTTATCTACCTTGCCTTCAAGAATTTGAGATAAAATTCTATCCCTAGGGCATTGGAATAGCTGCCTGTGTAGAACTGCTAAAATTAGAATAGTTCTCCTAAAACGTATAGTCTAAATTTAGCTCCATAATAGTGGGTTTGTATATTTCTAGCTGCCTGTCTTGAAATAACTAAATATGATCAAATTTAATAAGCTAAGAACATTCTGAACAATTTCTTTCTTTAGAGTATTTTAATTTGGGTTAAAAAAATTGAAGCTGCTTTTGAAATGAGGTTTTGTGTGACCTCAGAGTAATGCTCTTCTGTGGACTCATAACATATATCAAAAGATAATGTGTTCCTACAGATGGCAAAAATATGCTTTGTACACCATGACATAAATTTCAGAAGGGTGATACTTGTACGCTGTCACTGTTAATGGAGTAATGATTGGTATCAGAAGTTATATCTTTGAGGTTTTCTAAGGAATTTTCTTTTGCACTTCTTAATATTCCTTCAATTTTTCTTCATACTTTCTTGTGTATGTATGTCCTAATAAGACAGAAAAAAAAGGCATTTAAATGCATTTCTGGAGAACTTAGCAATTCAGAGTTGAAATGGAAAATCCATTTGTATCTAACGCTACATAATAAACTCTTCTAGATTGATATTTACTTTAGGTAAAGCATTGTAATACCTAGACACTGCAAGATCACTAAAAACTGAAATTTTGATTTCAGCTATTAAGTTTCTTCTTGTTATAGGTTTATGTTAGGCAGTGTCCAGCATTACTTTGATGTATGGGAGGTATTTTTGATGCTTCAAAAGTTAAGTGACCATATGTAAGTGCATGTATATAGAGCAGAACTATCCAGTTACAGATTACACACATCAGTCATTCCAATAGCTTCACTTTCAACATCTGCAGAGAAATGAAATCATCATAGGGAAGAGCAATAATCTGGGGCTACAGCAAATGTTTTGCTCTAAATACAGAACTTTCTTGTCATGTACACTAATCTCACTTTTCATAGGAAGAGGACTATTTTGCCCAGGTGTGCTACCCTCCCTCCTTGGCCATTTTCAGGCATTTCTAGCCCTGCACAAAGACCATCTGCCAGCAAGATATAGATAGCTTAAAAGTACAATGCAGTTATTTATTGGCTGATACACACCAAGATATCTAGGATTTAACAAGCTACCAGACTAAGTGCTAATATGCACTCTGGCATGATGAGACACCCAGAGTCTCCACTGGCCAGGCAGGCACCAGCCTGGAGGGGAAGGGCCAGGTTCTGCTGCCCCTGAAACAGATCCTTTTACACTGACTCTGTTTTTTCCATCGAGATTTTATACCATTTCATGCTGATGTTCTTCATCTTGAAACCTTGAGCTACTAATGATCCAGTCCCAATGATCCTACTCTGCAGTTTTACCTTTCTTATCTTGCATACCTCTACTCTGCAGACTTCCTCTCAACTTAGCAGTTTCCTCAGAGGTCTGAGCCAAGGTTATGAACCTGAGCCATATCCAGTCTGGGTCTTCACAGGCAGCTGCATCCTGTGGAGAGTGAGGAAGGCAGTTACAGAAAGGATCACAGACAGAGATAGGTACAGGTGCAATTCAGTTCATGACCAAAGACAGCAGCTAAAGCAGGCCTGACCTCAAAAACCTGTTAAAGCTGCAGAGCTTTCCAAAGCCTGCTGACTCTACTTTCATAGCCTCCAAAACAATCAATGCTATATGGCACTCCCCACCTTGGTGTCATCTACCCCTGTACAAACACTGAATCTCTTTCAAATGCAAGGCAACACCTTGCCCACAGGCTCAAACTCTAGGCTGTGGCAGAGCTGATCTCTTACTGGACTCTATTATTTCTGTTTCAAATAGTGTCATGTTCACCATAGTACCAGAAATTAAACTCTGTATGGGAAAACATGGTTTCATTTCTTTCCCTTCAGAGAAGAGAAAGAGAAAATACTTTTGTTCTTTACCTTCCGTATGGCAAAGAAAGATAGTTCAGAAGTAATGAGATCTTTCATCCTTTCACCTCTTTCACCTATAATAGGAGACAGGAATAGGAACAAATGGAAATTCTTTTTCTTTTGGCAGAGATGTCAGTCAGCTCTGACATGAATACATATCTGGAGTTGCTGCAAGCAGAATAAACATATCATTTTATTTCTGATTAAAAATCTTCTAGCTAGTGAACATCCAGCAGTTTATTATCTCCTAGTTAGTTCTACAGTGCCCACCCTTAAAAATACAGGAAAGCTTGACTATGAGTAGTTTAGCAGAAGGAAGGTGAACCACATTCCCCAAAGTACAGAGTTTAAAACAATCATGTTAATTTCATTAAGTAATTTTGATGCTGATCCACTGTAGGTGAAAAATAACCCCTGTGTCCCAGATACACATGCCTGTCTGAGTTTGAGAGTCAGAATGTGGCCCAGATACTGAGGGAACTTTGTGCAGCTATTGTGTAGTTAAATTATCTTCACTAGATAGGAAGCAAGTTTGCTTGTTTGCAGGAGCCACAAACAAACTACAACAACAGGCCAATTAATTTTACATACCTTCTCCCTTTCTAGCTTTAGCAAATGCCAGACACTTCAGACAAGACAATTGTACGAGCAGTACTTTCCCAGAGGAAAACAGCAACTTCAGTTCAAATGTTTAGATCTTCTTATAGGCAGTCAAATAATTATTGTATTACACTTCATTTTATATCCATCCAATTACGGTTGGTTTGGATATGAATAAGCATTTATTGACTAAATCAATAGTCTTAGCCATGTTACAGTGCACATAAAATAGTTACAGGAATAAAATCAGTTGTTACATTAAGCACTTGCAAAAAATGGTCAGGCTAAACTTTGAACTAACATTGCCTCATTAGGTTATACTCAGATTAAGAAGTAGACAGGAACAAAAGGAAGTAATTTTTTTTTTTTAATTAGTCCTCCATTTCCTTTCCACACTTTAGAATAACTAGAATTTACCACTAAAAGAGCCAGACAGTAAAATTACGTTTCACAGAAACCATATTGAAGTTTTTTAAAATTGAGCTTCATCTTCCCCATAAATCCCAGGAGTACTTACAATTAAATTAGGCTTTGTCATGAGAAATAACAGAATGGAATACATAATATGCCACACACTCTCTGATACAGGAATACAGCTAATCAAGATCATGACCTAGCATATTGCTACTTCAAAAATACAGCAGCAGTATGGTACTACTTATATATATGGAAACACCTCTCAGCAGGGAATGTATGCATGTAGAAGTTATTTCATGTTCCTCCTTCCTGACATCAGCACTGAATTACAGCAGAATGAACACTGTATGACAAGTAGGTTATAGAAAGGATTTTGCCTTTTGTCTCTTTCCAGATGTGGTATATCCATGAAATGGTCAAGTTCCTTCCACAGGTATTAGGTGCTAAATAAAATGTGAATAACTTCTCTCTGTTTTTCTATTCTGAATTCATTGCCAAAAGTCTGCATTGTATTTTTAGTTGACAGCTCTTCTCTTCCTGAACACAACTGTTAGAATATCACTGTATTTCAGAGTCAATATCCAAATTAATAACTTGTTCAAAGAATTATTTTAGCAACTTGGTAAGTGATTTGGCACAGCTATCTTTCTGAGGAAGTCTTTTGTTAAATGTCGAGTCCAGATGAGATAAGACAAGTCTGTTTGCTTGCCTCTGATTTATGCATAGTGGGCTATAAACTCTGATGTTCATAGGGGTGCTGGAGTATATCCTGGGCTCTACGGCAGAAAATTACTTACAGAAAAGGACCGAGTCCAAGTGATAAGCCCAAGGAAGCCAACAGGAGGCATTCAGAGTTCACATCAAATCCCACTCCCTTCAAGGAATTAGGTGCCTTCCCCTACTGGTATAAATCTTTGTGTTCCTCTTCATAAAGCAAGCAAGAAATATCAGATATTTCTTTCAAAATATGACCAGAAAAAGATTGTGGGGATACTGCAGCCACAAACAGCATTTGTTGCTTCCAAAGGTGAAAGCTCGAGCTGCTTCTTTGTCTGATGAGATATTTCACACCTCACAGGACAGTAATCTACCTTTCAGGCTAAATTATTCAGAAGTAGAGAGGTTTGAGATGAATAATCTCCTGTTATTCAATTAATGCCCTATTGATTAAGTTGTTCAGTTAATATTAACTTAGGCACAGACAGCTGTGAATAAGAGTTAGGCATGATACACCTTCCTGACCTGCCCACCACAGGCAAGTCTGAGGTATGTCTCAGTATGCCCAGAAATAAAACTTCAAGCTTTCAGACAAATGTACAGACATTGCACAGTGACTTATGCAGTGAATTCTACAAGCCTGAAACAAAGCAACAGCTCTAGATTTGAAAAACCTAACAAGACTTAGGATAGACAATCTGCATCTTGAACAATCTCTAAGAAAACTGTCAGGTATTGTAAGTGCTGTTTAGTTAGGTATTATTTAAACATTTACATTCTGATCCGATTAGTTGGGCTTGCATTTGGCTTTGTTGGTTTGGTTTTGTTTGTTGTTTTTTTTTTGGTGGAGGGGGTGTGAGTGTTACTTGTTTGTTTCTTGTGTTTCTGAATCACTTAACATGTATTTTTGTGACACTAGGCAAGGAAAATTTCTAGTAAATAATTTCCAGACTTTCAGCACTGTGCTATCCCATGTGTCCAATGCTCCTGTCCACAACCCCCACTCAGCTGCCTAAATACTTTCCTTTCATCTCCAGGTTATCAGAAAATGAGCACTCAAATCCTACATACTTTGAACATCATTTTGCTACGCATGCTCCAGAAACAACTATTTCTTGATGCTGCTTTTGCTGTTAGTGCAAAATAAACAATAACATGGCACAGGAAATGTAAGTTAGCTGCCTCAGAGCTGTTAATGTAAATTTCCCAAAAAGTTCTTACAGAAGGACATTTGCTAAATGTTTTAAAGACAGACTGTTGCAAAGCAAGTTTTCCAGAGCTGACAGTGGGTGACTGAAATGATAGCGGGACACAGCAGAGATTCAGTGTGCTTGGTTCCTGATAATGACATTATAGTCCAGACAGATATAGACATCTGATTGTTGTATGTGGCAAATTAGAGAGAGATTTTACAGCTGTGTTACATATTTGTCCACTTCCATAATTCCAAGCACAGTTGGAACTGGACAGCTCTCATTCTAACAAAACATCTGCAGAAATCACTGAAAATTGGTATTAAAATGTAAAGAAAAAATGCATTGCAATTCCTGCTTTGATGAGAATTGCATAGAATATATGCATCTTCAGGTTTATTCATTTTAGTATGAATACTTGATACTTCAGAGTTTATGGGGTTTTTTTAAACAATGTCTGTCACCCTCAAATTATATTTATCTTAAGGCATCTCACATATCTCATGCTTCGCGGTAGCTGTTTTCATTTCTGTAGTCTCTGTGATGGACGACAATATATGATCAGCAATACAGCACCTTCAAAAAAACCATAAGCAGGCACTTAGAAACTTAATGAAAGATTATACCATTTTCTAGTGGACAGAGTGTTTAATTCCATTAGTGTCATATGTCAATTAAATCATCCTACATCACATTTCAAATGCACTGCAACTAGTTAATTCAGCCCCTCGTAGCTCAATACATCGCTTCATTTCTGTGGCCATACAAGCGGTGTGAAAAATTTTCTTAGAGAGCCTGTAAAGTAAAATGAATTATTGTGCTTTAGTTATGCCTCACAGTTTCGTGAAATAAAAGTGATTAAGATGCTTCAATCAGGTGTTTTTTGTATAGGAAATAACTGTGAAGTAAGTCTTAATCTTGCACTTCAGAGGGTTTTTCTGAACTACAGCTGTAAAGCAGAGGACTATGTGAACCAGCCAACTGGAACAGAGAATGAAATAAGCTACATTCATTTTCAGTCAGGTCCCTATTGTGGAAACATCTCCTTGTAACTTTAATGTTTCACCTGAATGATAGTATCACCAAGACACTGAAAAGGATGAATCTGATCCCTAGTGTAACATCCATCTAGATCCATCTGGCCAGCACATTTCAAAGCATTTCTGGTTATTCAGTTTCAGTTTATTGCCACATTTCTAAAGCCACACAGATGCCATGGTAGTATCAGAGAAATTACTGAATGCTTTCAGCAGTATCTCCGGGACTCCTCACACACTCGCACTGAATGTTATCACGGTTCCTGACTGAAATAAAAAAACAGGTCACATCTGTGCCTACCAGACAGCAAAGATAGAAAGTTTGGCACAATTCCTACATTCAATACTTGAATTTTTATGTGGGCTAGAAATATTTAGTCTCACCACTGTCTCTGACCTCTTGTCATTTTGCAAGCATCAGGGAAGCATCTGTTTCTAAGACATATGAGGACACTGTACCTATCCTGCTGAAAACAGAAATAGATAATCCTCTGTCATTCCCAGACTGGCTTGCATTTTATTATCAGTCTTCCACCATTATTCCACTAGTTTTTGAGATCTTCCCAGTAGGATCACTGGAATTCACTATGCGCAGGCTCTTCATTCACAAAGTTCTTTAACCTTATTTCAACAGAAACTGGATGCCATGTTGGTTAAAATGCCATCATTGTATTCACATAAATGTATTTGTTGTACCTTTCCTTTTTGTAAGTAAAAGTTTGATACATGCCAAGTGTACTGGGTCTGGCTGGGATGGAGTCCATTTTCATCATAGCAGTTCTTATGGTGCTTTGTTTCTTAAATTTGTGACTACAACAGCTTTGATAATACCCTAATGTCTTAGCTATTGCTGCACAGTGCTCTCACAGCATCAAGGCCACTTCTCTGTTCCTCTCTCTGTCCCCGCTAAGCAATAGGCTGGCAGTGGGGAAGAGGTTGAGTGGGAACACAGCTGGTAGAACTGTGCTAAATGGACCAGAGATTCGCATGCTGTATAACATCCCACCCAGTAAGAAAACAGGGGGAGCGAGCGAGCAGCTTGTGGATGCTTAGCTGCTGACTGGGTCAAGCTGACTGCAAAAAGCCTTAAGGTTTGCACCATATTACTTAGTTCTGTATTTCAGCAGAGATGTTTACCTGGACAATCTTATCCTTTGATTATGTTATACTCTAACAAAAAGTCTGAAATTCTCAGTTATCTGGTGGTAAACATATAATTTTATGCATTAAGAACAGAAATGAAGAGGAAAAGAAAATATACAGGAAGGTGAAATATGGATGGATTAGATACCTAAGACCGTCAAAGTGAAATCCTACCATCCTTTATGACAACACTCAAATGGAGTTGAATGAAGCCAATAGTTCAGCCATGAAATTTCCCATCTTTCCTCCACTTCTCTTCAAAAATTATTAGAAGCAGACAAATAGGGGGGAAATGTCATGTGTACTGATGTTAACTCCCATGTTCTAGAAGAGTGAGAACAATTGTCTCCATTTCCAAAATGCATTGGCAATACTGAGATTTAGTAATATGATATTGCCTGATGCATGAGAGGACACAGAAAAGTATCTGACCAAAGTATCAGCAGTTAAAGCAGACCTAGCATCAAAACAGGACATTTTCATGTTTTATGTAAATAGTACTGTACAATTAGTGTACAAGGAGGTCTTGATGGCAGCCAAGAATGCTAGAAAGAATTTGCATTGGTAGTGGAGGTAGGGCTTCATTCAGCCTACCCTTTTTCCCAAGATTTTTCTGGTTTTAGAACTTGAGGTGCACAGATTAATGTGCTGCACAGGTAGTGATGGTTTCAGGGCAAGACTTCTTTAGTCTATTATTTATAGTTTGCAGTGTGGCCCAGGAGAGTGAAGGAAAGAGAGAACTTGCATACTAAAATCAATACAAATAATAATAGCCTCTTACAAGAGAAGCCTCCGGGGCTGAATATCTCTGGGTTCCTTTTTTTACATAAATGATCTCAATGGATTATTGTTTCAATGTTTTGTGCTGTCAGTCACAGTCAGCTACCAGCTCTCTTTTTGTCCCATGGAAATATTCTCACTCCTACATGCCAAAATAAAACAAAATTACATAGCAATAGATAGCCCATACTGGCTTTCCTGAAGGTCTTCAGCAGAACCATAATACAATAGAGGCAGTAATCTATGCTGTTCATAGGCTGTTTTTGAGACACACACCCTCTCAGTCAAAGCCGAAGTGGCCAAATGTGTTCCCATGTTATATCTCAACTTTTTTATTCCAGAGCAACTTGAGTCTGTGGTTCAATTATTTCTCGGGCTTTGTTTTCACTTATTTTTAGCAAATAAAACACACTGAAAATCAGAAAATGTTCATTTTGGCCACAAAAACATTCATATTTGATAGCATTACTGTCAGTATAACAGGAATGTGCATTAGGATTCTGTAGGATTCTGAATACCTTGATATTAGGTAAACCAAAGTAATTCAGATATCTCTCTATTTTTAATGTGTGCATACAATAAAAATACTTAGTGCCTATATTTTTCCACAGACTTTTTTTTGCCTGAGCAATCCACTTCTGTTATTCTACTTAATATTGCACTATGCACACAGGAGAAATGACAATTTTTTCTAATTCATTTGGCATCATCCTAATAGGTTTTTCCTTATTAGCCATCTTTATCTACATAAATATTCAGTGAAAATACATTCAAATTATTTTTAAATGTTTACAATTTTTAGAAATGTATGATTTTATTCAGTGTACAAAATCTTGCATAAAATGAATTATATCTCCTTTAAAAAATAGGTTACCATAATCCTGTTTACTGAATTATTCACTGCCTATAAAAAACATATTACAATCTATACATTTGTGCATTTTTATTTTACTATTTTACTAAAACAATAACATTATTTTGCAACCAGAGGCATACTTTTCTTGCATTCTTTTTGATTTTTCTGTTCCCTTTCATACTCAGGAGCATAGGAGGGAAATTAATTAAGATGTCTGCATTTTCAGGAAGAAGTTGAGCATTTGGCATTTTGACTCATTTTTAACAAGTAAAAAGGCGTTTTCTCTCCAGGGATCTTTTCATGGTAACTATCCAGCTTACTGCAGAAGTTGTGGGTTCTATGCATCAGAGGCAGTCTTACAAACTGACCTCAAAAAAAAAAAAAAAATGGACAGCAAAGCAGAGGTTTTGACAAAACCCAGAATGTAGTGGAAAGACAATGAAAAAATCAGCCTTACTGTATCATCCACCTGTGTGTACTCACACAATTTTATTTCTTTAAAGATCACATCAACTAGAGAAATGGGGGAGTTTACTGCCAGAAGCTATGCAGGGAAACTAAAAAATAGGGAATAGACCAGCATATCAAATATGTTTGGGTACTTTTGCCTAGCTCCTCAGTGTTGTATTGATGCCTGATTTCCACTGCAAGCCATACCTGAAAATGAAACCAAAAGTCTTAAAGTGACAGAGGTCCTGAATGTGTTTAAAGCACAAAGGGTAGGAAAAAAAAAAAAGAATTTCTATCCCTTAATGTTGCAGTGTTTGAAGATCAGTATTTCCCTTTCTTCCTTACAATGGCTCTCACTTAGTTCTAGGAAAAAAAAAATTTAAAAAAAAACCCCCACAAACCAAAAACTTAACATTGTCATGTGACAGACTGTGCTGATTGATGCTTATCTTCAGTGCCTGATTTGGCAGAAGTGCAAATGACTTTTGAAAGACATGATGCTTTTTCTGCCTACATTATCATAGCTACTTATGCAAAATGTATTTTTCCTTTATATTTAATGCCTCTTCCATTTACTGAAATTTTTTTCTCATGCAGAGTATTCCATGCTACATTTAGGAGTCACGGCAGAGTTTCTGTATTGTTTCTACTAATCACAGTTATTAATCTTGTTGTCACAAACCTTTTCTCTGCACCATAGTTTGTACTTTGTGATTATATACTGTGTCAAATTATCGATACTTATGTATTTGTTTGCATTTATGAGAAATCCAATTTGTCATACTTTGTACAATATTGTGGAAGTTGTGTGTGTAAAACAGTGAAAGGTAAATGCTATTTTTCTCTGCCTTAAAGGTAATTTGAAAAGCAGGGGAAAATAGCATTAAGGCATTTTCAGCCAAGCTAAAACTAATGACTGTTACTGTAACTTAATTGAAGTACAAGCTAATTGCCTTTTTCACTCAAGGCCCCTAGTTGCATCTTTATCACAATAAAAATAATAATAAACAAAATAAAAAAAAAAGATTTTTTTGTTTTCCAGAGTTTATTTTTTTCAATTTTTAACTAAACCCTGAAACCAATTTACCTATCCCAAGATAAGAATACAGAATGCCAAAACCTTGTTTTATTATGGTAATACTGCTATTAAAATTTTTGTAGTCTTACTAGAAATTTAATATAATTATGTCTTCTAATATTGTCATCTCATTTTCTAAATCTGTAACATTTTGGGCATGTCAGATGGGAATTCTGGAGTGAGATAGGCACCAGAACAGAAACACAGTACTTACTGAGAAGTCCTTTCCAAGGATGGTATAGCTGAAATGCAGCTTCTAATTTATCACATACACACACATACGACGCGTAGGGAAATGCGTTCACACTAGCCAATGCCCCTACTCTATGTCTGGCACCATGGAGTTGGGGGACATCTGCAGATGCATCTCAGCCCACGCAGAGCTATTTTCATTATTGTTTCCAAACTTACATGGTTGCCATGAGTTGCCAATACCCTTGTCAGTCATATCATATCACCCCACGATAGTCACTTTGATGTTTCCTATGTTTAAAGCCTATTAGCTGTCTTTACTTAGGTCAACATCACCTTTTGGCTTCCTGCCTCAAATGCATCATAGGGGTCTAAGTATCAAAAGGCTATTTGTCCTCTGGTTTAGCCCTGTGCATAAGTAAACCAATAGAAACAAACAGATGCAGTTGAAAGCTTTCAGACAATCCTCTCCCATAATCACTGTATTTGGCCTGTTTTCCCAGTGCATAGCAGAATCACCTGAGGAGTGAAGAGGTGAGCAGAAGTAGTCAAGATAGCACTTATCTGGCACAACTTTCAGCTGGCATTTGCCCCATGGAAAGGCTTTTGGCAAATCAGGAAACAATCTGAATAGTCTAAACTTTTAAAACTGTTAATCTTGGAACTCGACAATTTCTGTTTGTTTTGATTTTGTGTGTCCTAGTCTACATCTTTCAAAAAGAAAGTCTTGACTCGTATGTCTGGCTATAGATCAGTTTGTATTTCATATGCCTACAAAAGAAATAATTCTAACAAAGCATCATGTTTTACCAGCTTTTAAACTCAAATATTTTGCAGTGCAGCTGAGTATGGCACAGTCATCCTCTCTGGTGGCCAGATGACTATGTGCCAGCTTGCAACTGTTATTTTGCATCTTGACCCAGTGCTGACGCGGGAGTCACGGACAACGCAGAGATGATCAGTGTGATCAGGCGATTGCCACTTTATTGCAGTTACACAGGGTTATTTATACCCGATTCACACTTGCCCTGTGTTTAGTTGCCCTCAGTAACAAGTTGCCCATTGGTACAAAGCTCTTAGTGATAAGCTGCTGTAGGAAAATAACCAAGATTGGGGAAAATGAGGACATATGGCTTTGCAAAGTTCAGCTTAAAGGCTGGAATATCACAGCAGCTTTGACAATTGCTGCTCTCAAGGTGAGACACAGTTGCTACACCCAAGGAAACAGACAAGGTCTGTGAGAATGCGGCGCAATATCCTTGAAATGGGGAATAGAGTGGTATGGAGGTACCACGGCTCATTCCTGTTATCAGGAGTAAAGAAAACC
>WYDI02024034.1:0-40170 GCA_009867235.2 Psittacus erithacus | reverse complement strand
TCTTTGGCTAGTTTGGGTCAGGTGTCCTGCCTCTGCTTCCTCCCGGCTTCCCCTCCTCCCTGGCAGAGCATGAGACTGAGAAGGTCCTTGGTCAGAGTAAACATTACTGAGCAGCAACTAAAAACATCGGTGTTATCAGCGCTGTTCCCAGGTGGAAAGTCACAAACACAGCACTGCACCAGCTACTAAGAAGGAGAAAAATGACTGCTACTGTTGAACCCAGGACAGTATCCACCCCTTATTCCATACAATTCACGTCATGCTCAAATCCCACATTTTTCAATATACCATCGCTCTTATATGTATACATGTATATACATCCACAGAGAGAGAGATCATTCCTTAGTGCATGGACTAATCCCTATAAAGCTGCTAAGTCCATCCAGTCCATGATGTCAGGCTCCATCTCTAGTAACAGTCTTTCAGAGCCGGAGAGGCTGTGTGCAGTGTTCACACTCGTGAATAACCTGGGCAATAGTGTCCATTGCTAAATCCACCCCTCTATCATGAGTCCATCTGTATGTTGCATCTCTGCCCTGATGGCCTGAAGTGTCATGGGCCCACCAGGCTCAAAATAATTCACCCTCCCCTTCAGCAGTTTCTGCAGCTTGTCGCTGGGGACTCCATACAGCTGTCTTCCATTTCCGACGCTTCCAAAGCACTGGAGGGGCCCAGTGGACTAGATACTCACCCGTTCTGTCCCACACACCCTGCCACTCATGACTGTCCAGCCTTAGGGAAAATCTCTTGGTCCTCCTGTATCGTCGTCTAACATTAGACAAGGCCCAAACACGACTCCCCTTAACTTTTGAGATCAGACAGAATGGTCATGGGTAAAATGCACTCTGTATGTGTGCTGACATGCTGATCCCCATCACAATCAGCAGGCAGGTCCCAAGGGTACTCAAAGGCCATTCAAAACCTTCAGAACTCTCAAGTGACACTGCTGTACTTGTCACTGGGGCTGGTGTAGCTGCTGTGCTTTCCTCCTCTCTCACCACCAGCTTCTCTCTTTCTGAGTCCAGATCTTCCTCCTCTGCCTTGCTGGGAAGCGCTGCATGGTCTCCTGCATCCTCCTGGGGCTCAGGCTCGTGCGGCTTGGCAGGCGACTGCCACGGGATGCTCCTGGCTGCCACGGGGCTGGGCTCGGCCGCAGGGCTCGCCTCCTCCGCCACTCCTTCTGCTGTTCGGCAGCCCCGACCTCCTCCACTGGCAGCTGCTCCCTCCCGGCCTTCTGCCCTTCTCCTGCTGCCTCCTGGTCCCTGGGGTCGCTCTCCCGGGACAGTTCGGCCGCCGGTGGCTCCCGGGGACCAGAGTTTTCACCACTGAAGAAGTGCAAAATCCAAAAAAATTTGTAAAGCACTTAAGTGAGGTGTGTTGTCATTCTGATCGTACCAGAGAGAGACCGATCATGGCAATGTGCTGGGGCTTGGCCTATGCTTACAGAGGCCCCACGCTGGGCGCCAAAAAGAGCCCAGGACACTCATCCACAGGAGCCCAATGATTTTGAACTATAGGCAACAAAGCTAGATACCAGTCAGCATTTAGAGGCTGCGCCCTGTTCTCATTCCAGAGGCTGACTCTGTTGCTCCATCCGCTTTTGAGCTGGGCTTCCTAGGAAACGAAGTAGGGCAATTGTATTCTGTCTCTAGAACAGTGGGTTGCTGGATTGCTCAGAAGTGCATGTGAATTAATCAAAATACCTTTGTTTCGTTAGCTTGCTTTTCTCCATGTAACAACTTCTAGCAGTACACTCTGGGGGTGTCAAAGGAGAACTTATATCCAAGGTGGAAGACAAATGAACTGTTTTCCACTGCACCCCAGAGTGGTAGCCCCTCCCTTTGCAATGCTTGTCACTCTGCAGTGACAGCAGCAATGCTAGCCCTGTAAGTGTAGCTGATTTATGTTAACTGTTGAAACAATAATATTTAATCTGTAAAGTGCTAATCTATTTTTTATGTTGATTATGAATAGGCCAGCTGTGCCTACTTTCCTATTCATAGAGTTTAGTGAACAAGCCCATTTCACAGGCTGGGTTTGGATTGTGATTTGCATGAGAGCAGACACTGCTTTAAGGAGAGTAAATCAGCTGAGTTACATCCCTGAACCAAGGACCTGGCAGCCCAACAAGATGTGGGGGCAAGGGAAAAAACATGGGAGGAAGAGGAAGAAGAGACAGATAATAAATCAGCTGTAGAAGGAGGAGATGGATCAGAGCAGCCATGAAAACTATGGGAAATATGGGCAGGAGAAGAAAGAAGATGTTGATATTCAGAGGAAAGATTGACAAGAAGGAAGCAGGAAATTATGTCAGTGGCTTAACATAGGGCTTTCCTCTCTGGACTAGTGCAGAGCGCTCTGAGCTCCAGGGTTTGCATGACTGGTCTTTAGGGGATGCATGGAACCCATTTCCCAGCATGGTGCCAATGATGCTGTTGGCAGAGTTGGTTGTGGATTTAATTTGCCATGCAGTCTGTCTTAAATGACTTTTCTGGATCTCTGTATGTTTCTTCAGAGAGTAGGCTGTAAAGGATACAAGCTCGAGATCCTTTGTCAGTTGTTCTACCTCAACTTCTCTTCAGTCTCTGCATCCAGCTGTGCTGCTTGCATTGACTGACCTGCCAGATGTGCTAGTGTTTCAGTATCCCATCAAGGTACAGTCAGTACCAGTAACTGGCTTATGAGCTTTACATCTTCAGCAGGATTTTACTACCTTTTTAGCATCTTTCTTCTAGCATAGTGACCTCATTATATCCCTTTCCTGATACAAATTCAATTCAGAGCTGCCTGCATCTTCCAGGCTGCATGTACTTCCATGTCCACCTCAGATCCTCACTGCCACTTCCCTGCCACTGAGGCAATGCTGTGTTTCAATGAAACTTCATCACGCTTCCATCGATATAATTGTGACCTAAGCCTGAGTAAGGGACGTAGCTGGGCGGAATCTGGCTGGGACTGGGCTTTGCCCTCTGCATGCTTTAATTGTACTGTGCCTCTATCCACCCTGGTGACAGGGTATTGGATTGTGCAATGCTCCTTCTGTCATTCCTGCTCTTTGTCCCAGTCCTAGAAACACTTTTCCCTCATCCCCTTGTGAGGAGGGACATAAAAGCATTTCACATAGTACTCATGGGAGTATGCTCCTCTTCCCCCATTTTAGGTGCTGGAGTAAAAGGGTCTGTCAGTATAACATATACTCACATATATTCAGTGCTGTGCTGCCAGATATGTATCCTGCAACACAGCCCTCTGCTTCCCCTACACAACCTGCCTCTGCGCACACAAATACGTCCTGACCCTGTTCTTCACTTGCCTTTCTGTGGATGGATTTTGCCTAGCATTCCCTACACAAGCTGTGCACACAAGTGCACTGCCCCATGCCTCCTCCTTAACTCTGTGTAAGCCCTGCCACACATTTGCTTGTCAATCAGATACTTGTAGCCCACCTCTTCCAAACATATACCCCAGACATCCCCTCACCACTCTCTCTGTAGTCACATAAACGTGCCCACAGACATTTCTCTCCCTACCCCTTCTCTCATGCACTTGTCAAAGCCCCCCGCCTTTCAAAGCTGAATCAGAGGCATTTGAGATGAGGCCCAGGTTATGTGTGTTCCCGAAGGTCCCTATATATTCTCAGGCTCTGGCGGCTGGCGATTTCTCACTGGACTGCTGCTGTTGTGCAGGCTTGCTGCTGACAGGGCCCTTGGGACATCTCTGCAGTCCTCAACAGAGCCTCCCTCTGCTTGTCTGTGACTAAAGTGGAGCCTGTTTGTTGTGTGTCTGTTGACCCTTTCCTACTTGGACTTCAGCCAGTGATGGTAGGGATGTGTTTATGCCTGAAGTCAAAAAGGTCTCGGAAATCCATTTGCTTTTGGGTTTGGGTACTTCCTTAAATCTTATATTCTTGCTTAATGCACCAACTGGCCCCATCCCTGTGTCATTTCAGGAGAAGTTTCATCTTGGTATAAGAAAGTAGTTCTTAACATTGATTACTATCAATCATGGGAATGACCTCCCAAGGGATGGGGTAGAGTCCACATCACTGGAGGTTTTCAAGATGTGATAATATCACCCAGGCTCCCTTTCCCATGAAAAGTTGGACCAGACGATCTTTTGATGTTCACTTCCAGTCTAGGCCGTTCTGTCATTTGATGGTTCTGTCTTTGCAGCAGTCTATATGCTCTTGAGGGTTGTGATTCCAGTCTGTTTGAACGATTGACAAGCGTGGCTCCATCCTCACAGACAGGAGAGATGCAAGTGAAGTAATATTTCTCCAAAAAGACAGAAAAGAGTGGATGTAATGAGCATTGTTCAAGTGGGAGACAGCTGAAGATGAAAGAGCAAATTAAGAGAAAGGAAAGCATTTGTATATGCAAGGGGAGGACGGGGAACATGGGGCAGGTTGGAGCATCTACCTCATAGCCTGCACTATTTGGAAGGAATAAATAGCTCACAAGTCACTACTTTCTTTTTCAGCATGATAGAATGGAAGTGAACAGGAATATATATATGTATATATACATGCTTCAGCTTTGCTCTGCTTTGGTCTGTGCATTTTGCACAGACTATGAATGATTATATCATGCAAAACAGAGTGCATAGTGACACTATTTAGTGTGCACTTTGAGAGCTTATCTTTTTCCACCTTCTCTCTCGAAACAAGCATAGCTGCTGGTGGACTCTGGCTTGACTTTCTGGGTCAAGAAACACTGGCTGCTGTTGGAGACCAGTCACAGACAGACTGGGTAGTGGAAGTGGTTAGGATAGCGAGAAGGTGACTAGCTGCACAAGATGTTCATTCTGAGGTGAAAAGAAGTGGGATGCTGAGTAAGCCAGATCATTGTGCAGATTATCTGCATCTGGAAACATAAAATAAGCATTTTCCCAATGGCAACTTCAGGGTTAAGGGACTGAGGAAATAATTGATTTCAGTGGTGCAAGGTTCTTCCAGCTTCTTTATAGAAGTGAACTGGACTTGCAGTGTGAAAATATGATGCAGCTTCCAACAGCAAAATCTTTTCTTTGGTAATGGGCATTTTGAAAATTAAAAATTTCCTGAAATTTAATTCTGAGTGTGGAATTACAGGCAAGCGCAGGAAAAACTATCTGCATTGTCTGAAGTGGAGTGCTTCCACCAGGAGTAATGTTGTTCACACTGGTGAATGGGTCAGAGACTTGTTCTGATTCATCCTAGCTTTGCTGTTTCTTCTCTCTGGTTTTCCATATGTGCATGTGCTATTTAAGATGTGCTAGCCCTGCAGTTAACACGTGGACTCTGCTTTCCTGACTACCCACCTTGATGTCTGCCTGACGTCAGAAGTCTGATGTGCAGTCTCTCTGCTTTTAGAGTGCTTTGTGAAACCAGCACCTGGACAAAGAACAGCTGAATGAAGCCAGTCATGGAAGAGGCTGTGGTGATGCTAGTAGAAAACCCGTAGAGCTCCAACAGTTGGAAGCATTAACTGAGTTCCGAGCTAGTCTGTTAATCTTAATATCCTGTGTCTCTGGAATGTAGTAGGACACCCAATAGCTTAGCTGTTGAAAAACATTATTTCCTTCTGCCAGTCAGGGGATGTTCCTAAGCCGCTTAGGTTCTAGTCTGGGTATGACGGACAATCCTTGCTTTTATCGGACTGAATATTGTTTGTTTGTGGGAGCTATGAGTAAGTGGCTCACATTCAGCAAGAAAGGAGATGAGGTCCACTTCACCGGTAGGATCTTGGGAGATCTACATCATCTGTGTCTGCTTCTTGCTGTTACTGCCTGTTGTAGCTGTCACCACTGAGACTGGTTTCGATCCAGGATGAGTGATACTCTCAGACAGTTCTGCCTTGTCTTAAGGGTCTGACTCTGGAAAATAAATGAAGCTACGATGTGTGTGTCTGAGCACGTACTATTAAACAGTAGGAGTCATCAAGGATGGAATAAAAGGTGCTTTTCCTCAAAGTATGACTCTGTAACAATTAAAGCTACTATAGCAAGTAGATTGATATGTTGCTGTACAGCTCAGTGGATGGATGAGATGAAAGCAAGGGTGGCTTTATGTAGGTTTTCTCAGTGTGTTTCCAGCCAGAAGAGGCTGGAGAAAGAGGATGGTAGGTTAGCAGAACAGGGAATAGCCAGGATCCTAGGTATCTGGTAGTGAATGAGTGAGCCAGCTTTGGTCTCCAGATGATGGGATCAGGGACCCTTCCTTTAGCAGAGCTCATTTTCTGTAACACTGATGGCTTTGTGACTGGGAAATGCTGTTGGCAGGATTACAGAGAAGATTCTCTGTGGTATTCCTAGTAGTGGGCTGCTGTGTATCAAAGTGGTAGCAGGTAGAAATAACAGGAAAAGATGAACTTCATACTCCAGCTGGCTCACAGGCTTTTCTGAGAAGAAAGGCTGATGAGTGATTGACAGCCCTCATTTTGTGCTATTGCAGTGCAATGTTAGCAGTGATTAATCAAGTTAGCAGCGATTAATCAAATCAGCAGTGATCAGCATGCCAGGTATATACCATTGGCAGATGAAGTTACATGTCTGTGGCTGTGTAATAACTGCTGTACATGTACTGTACAGATAGGTTTTTAAAAAGATATTAAAGTTACAAATTTGATCCTGAGAAATTAGATAAGGGCAGATTTATAGCTGACTGGACAGCCCTAATTCTTCTTATCCGTGCATGAGCTCTGTGACATGGTGTGGCCCAGCATCACAGGGAATATCAGGAAGAACCAATGTTAGCTCTTTAAAATTCTAGGCAGGCACCTTAATGCACATCTCCCCTTGAAATGGACCACAATGCTTTGCTATCCCGTGCACTGAAAGATGCAGGGATTTTATATAATAAGCCACATGTAATTGTTTCAGTGCATCAGAATACACACATACCTTTTACCTGTATTCATTTGGATGCAGGGTATACCTCTGTATAGGTACACACTTTCATGTGTGTATAATATGAGCACCAGGGAATCCATTCAGAATAAAACTACTATTCTGTATAGATCTACAATATTATTAAAAATATTGAGTTAATAAATACATGTTCTTGACAGATGCATTTAGGAGCCATCAATTAAGCTTGGCATTCATTAGGTGAGGAGAAGTCCAATCAGATTTCACTGACTCAACAAAGCCGCCTATAAATTGTGGGCTGTTTGTTCTGACGTTTGATAAATTATTCTTCATAATCCACTGTTTGCTGCGATAAATCTAATCTTTCAGTTTTTGCTGTCTTAATAATTCTCAGAGCAACACTGTGACATTTTGTTTTCGTAGAGGGCATAGAAAGGCTGGGACAATGGAAAAAACCCTCATTCCCTGTCTGAGTAGGTTGCTTTACTCCAAGGTAACATTTTTCTCATGCCTAGAACTCTGGTCTTGCAGACTTGCAGGAACCCATGAGCCCAGGGACAGCTATGTGTATGTTCTTGAAAAGGTGACCAGCCTAGGGTGAAGTTTGCAACCCTTAAACCTTGTCCAGGAAGGGCATTCAGACTTCTGAAAGCAACAGGGCCCTAGTGTCAATGCAGTGAATTCCGAAATTTCTGGGAGCCGCAAGCCTTAGAAGTGCTGTATCAGACACAGAACTGAGTAACTCTTCAGCTATTCTGTCACATGAAATAGAACGGATATTGTAGTACACAGTGTTAAGATGACAGCTGCAGCCCCCAAAGCTTCCCATGGAAACCTACTCTCTTCCCATTTTAACAGTGTCCCACACTGTCACAGCTGGGAGTCTGCAGGCAGCATGATACCTGTGTAAATCTCAGAAAGCTCCTGCAGACTGAGCTTGCCTTAGCAAATTGCCATCCATGGATCCATGATCCAGTTCAGTGCTGTCTCCATCAAGAATGAAAAAAACTAATGAACTGAGTCACCTCATTAAAGCAATTCCAGCTTTAATCCACAGCACAAGATGTGCAAAATTTACCTACCTCAGTTACTTGCTGTCAGCTTCCGCCAGGGACCTTTCTCCCAACTCTGTGATTCCCTTTGTCTTGAATAGATTTATGCCAGCTTCCCCATATGCATCTTCTGGTACTGCTGCATGGCAACAAAATGCTAGGAGACTGTGAGCTGGTTTTGGCCATCACAATACAATACTGTTGTTAATGGAGCTCTGTTGTATCATGGCCTTCGATGAGTATCCTGGAGGCAAGAAATTCAAGTTAGTCCTGTGCTGACTAGTCAGCCCTTTCTTTAGTAGCAAGTAATCTCATAGATTGCTATCTCCAAATACAAAATGCAAGACTTGGGAGCAATTACAGTATGCTGGGATCAGAAGAAGAGATCTGCTGTGAAACTGTGGCTGAGGTTTTGAATGTTTCAGTTTGCATTGCTTTTTGGTGATAAGAGAATAGCATCATCCCTATTGGGCCCCTTTTTGGGAACTGTTGTGAACACCTGTGGTAGGTGAAGCCGTGGAGCACAGTGAAGTGTCTGTAGAGGTCCTTAGTCTGAGATGGTGTAAGCTCCTGCTGCATGCTCCCCAGATGTGCCAGATTGGCAGTCCCCAATTGGCATATGCCCATTGGGCATGTTTGCACTCAGTTCTGGCATATCTCTATACTTTTGTTAACAGAAGCAACTTTATTTTCTGAAAGTTACATGACAGAGGTTTCATGAAGATGCTCTGTTAGCAGAGACTGGGTCAGCTGTGGTTCCCCATACCCTTTGCACTCTCAGAAACTTACAGGATCTATCAGTAACTTTCTGAAAAGAATAACTTTTGAGACTGGTCAGTCTGGTGGGAAGAGCTTCTGAAGATCAGACCTAAAACTGAAGTCCACCACTGCCTCCAGGCTATAACCAATATTGGCTAAGAGACAAAGGCGGTAAAAGCATGACAGGCATACAGTTAAGCTTTGCTTGGTATGATTTTCCAGCTTCCAGTAAGCTGAAGGTTATAGAGATATTCTGGGCCAGAGATTGTATCTTGGTGTTTAATAACTTGTGATGGATTTTCTTCATTGACTTATCTACCCACTCGGAATTCTGGTATTCATAACGTCTTGTGGCAATGAGTTCCACAGTATAAATGGTGGGGAAAAAAATACTTATTTTTGCCTTTTTTAATCCCACGATCTGGTAATCTTGTGTTCTAACTGACAATTTGCTGCTCCTGAGTACTTCTATGGAGTGAACAAGCATTCCCCATCCTGTTGTCTATGACAGAAGTGATTTCATAGAGCTCTGTGATGTTCCCTTCCCATTGTCTGTCTTTCCAGGCCGAAGACTCCTTTGAAGTCCTGGGAAACATTTGAAGGCAGTTTTGAAATGCTTTGGTGAAGGACTCTCTTCCTCTGGGAAATGCTGAGCATTTGAGTCACCTCACTGACACTACCTGTGTTAGAGTGGCTCAGATCTGGCAAAGGAAAGGTTTTTTGTAAGTGGTTCTGGAAAATCAGAATTTTCAAAACTATCCTGGACTCTGCTGGAAACCCCCTAGGTAGGACTTGTGATGCAAAATCTTCTTACTTAGCCCCTTTAGTGGACTTATTCTGGCTACATCACATAACAGGGGTCTGTAGCACTATGCTGGAAAGGGTTCAACATGCCAGCTAAACAGGGCTGGGCTGTTGAGACAACTTCTGTTAGTGATCCTGCATCCCACTGTAGCCTAAATTTGTCCTGAACAAACTGCTAACACATGGCCACTGTTCATCTGCTGTGGCTGCAGTGGCAGAGGAGAGTTACCACATCCCACTCAGGATGTTGTTATGTAGTGCTGAGCCAGGATGGGGCTCCAAGACTGAGGGTTCTCCTCCAGCATACCTTGTTAGCGGCCTTTCTGGCAAGGGAAGGGAATATACGTCTCTGTGGAGTGAGCAGGTTGAAAGCAGGTGGTAATATTTGATCATTTGCTGCAGCACATGGCTATAAAAAGGTTGGGATTAAGAGACAGTATATTTCAAAAGAAACTAGCTAGCAAGACATGCACAGTTAACATTTAAGGTTTGGAGATCAAGACATCAGGCTGGAACTTGGGATATCTGGGTTAAATCCCATCTCTGTCAAAGACTTCTCAGAACATGCTGGGCAGGTCATGTGTGGTAGTACTTTCAGAAAGGACTCAGGATTCAGAAGTTTAAATCCAATTGACTTCGAGTAACTTCCTAAGTGTTTAAGAACAAGATTCGCATAAATACCGAGGTATTCTGATGCTCAGTGTTGCAGCATCAGCTGGTGTGTGCCACAGGCCTCAGGCAGAGCAGTGTGTGCTTTGGGAAGGCACTTCACCATGTGAGGAGGCCTGTAGGTGACAACAGGGGACTCCTGGAAAGTGTGAGTTTGTGCAGAGTCCGCTGTGGCTATGCATCTCATACAGTGGTACTCTGGGCTTAATGACGGTCTCTAGGTGCAGCCTCAGCACAAATACATCCTAATAAATGTCTAAGTAGATAGATCCTGTAAGAGCTTTTTTATCATCTCCCTGAGGTGTGAATACTGATACCAACAATCATGAAAAGATTTTGCATATTTAAAATTAAATGAGCTTCATTCTTTAGAACTAGACAGTCAGGGCTGTATTTTCAGCCAGTGAAATAGTGACACATTCACTTGCTGGTTAAGCATGTGCCTGGTGGGGAACTGGCTGTACAGAAGGCTAGTGAGGGAAACCAATGTCTGCAGAGACACTGCTTACCTGTACAGCTATAAACCAGCAGCTGGCTGTCCTGCTTCTTTGGAAGAGCAACCCTAAAGGTCCTTTTCTGTCTTTTAAACCTTTATTAAATCTGACTGGAAACTATGGTTATTTCATCTCCTGCCAGGATTACAGATGGTAATAGCCAGTTTGATAAGGCCCTTGGAGACCAGCTGTGGCCTGAAAGAAGCTTGAGAGTTCCTTAAGTACCATGTCAGGTGTGCTCAAGACTGTCCCAGACCTTTGCTAATTACACATCCTGGAAATGATGGTTAGAGTTTTTCTTAAGGGCGCTTATTAGCTGGGTGCTTGTGAGCAGTAAGAGCCTGCAGCCTCCTCCAAGAACTTCCTGCCTGCATGAAATGGGTGCAGCCACCTTCCCTTGAGGAGGACTCTGCTCTCCAGCAGGCAGTAAGGAGCCTGGCTCACCTCTTCTCTGCTTCGATGTCATACAGCCTCTTGCTTGCATGGCAGGGAAACACAGTCAGCATCAGCTGCAAAAGCACAGTTTTATAATGAATGAGAGTGATTTGCTAAGTAGGGGATCCTGGAGCCAAGTGTAATTGTGCTGCTGCTTTATCTCATCCTCACACCTGCTCATGTAATGGCCTGGTGATCTGATCCTTCTCCCATGTGCATGCTCTGCCCTTCTGCTCCTGGAGGATCCATCAGTTCTCGGGCCCTGTTGCAGTCCCTTGCCTTGCTGCCCCTCCTGCAGCCTGTGGATATGCACAGATTTCCCTTTAAATGGAAGCAGGGCCAGGGGATGGCTCTAATGGACATGATTGCTAACCTGGTTTTCATGTCCTAAATAACAAGTTTTTAAATTAAATCCTTCTGCCCAAAAGAACTCCTAGAGACAGCTTTCTTCAAATGATGTTTCCTTAGAAAGCTTTGTCACACAAGAGTATTGTATATATGATTCCTGCCAGAGGGAATATGTGCAGCTTTTTTTTCCCCCCCTGTATGCATTCAGTGCTGGTGAAAATAGTTGGATTGACAGTGTAGGCAATTAAAAGCTTTTGAAATAGAGAGCAGGTGGAATTTTATTTAATGTATATGTCGTCTTACTATAAATGTACCTTTCTGGATTCAGGCCAGTGAGCTCCCAGTTCTGTGCTTTAACCTTTGAAGGATGTTACCACCCTTATGACAGTTTAGACTAGTAATATTGGTCACTGCTCTGGAAATCTCCTTTAATATGAGTATGTGGGGTAGTGAGAGGGTTGAAGAAAGCTGCAGCTTGACCTTATGTGGTATGTTCTTTGCATTTTTTCCTTCCTTATGGGATCTTTTAGCCCAACATGCTCCTGGCCACCTTAAGTCTCTTCTGTTTATCAGATCCTGTATTCAGCTGGTAGAAAAACTTCACCTAAAGGTGAGGTCCCTGTGTCTTGAACATGTGTCCCCATAGCTGTCTGTCATCCTAGGTGCTTTTTTCTTTATACTAATCTGAAATAAGGATCTCAAAAATCCAGAAGTGAGAGGGAAAAGAAAGGGCAGAGGGGAAGAGAGAAAAACCTTCTTTCTCTAGAGGCATGAATGTCAATAGGTTTGAATTATGGACCTGCTGTAATTAAAAAACACATAACTATTTGTTTTTAAATGCAGTTGTTTTATTTAATTGATTTTGCTGCCAGGACCACAGGAAATTAAATAAATAAATAGAATACACCTTCCAAGTGAATTACTGGAGGCAGCTGACTCTATTGGAATCTAATTGCTGTAAATGCTCCAGTTTGTTGCTAGCAATAGTTTTCTGTGGAAGAGGTTGAAAGAGAAGGGGTAGGGTGGTGTGGGAGGGGCTCATTCCCTGGCAGCTGCAGAAGGGAACAGGCTGCTCCTTGTATAGTATTTTTCTTCCTTGTCAGCAAAAGGAATATTCATTTAATGCTTTGCATGAAGACTTTGCTTAGAAGGTCTTTATTCATATTTAATTACTAGCTCGCTGCAGCTCCCATCTTTAATTACCTTTTAAAAAGCAGGTTATAAAAATGCACTGACATTCTTTCTTTTTTTGTTACTGCATAAATTACAGGCTTCTCAACCACTCACCCAAAATCAGTCCAGCTTGTGGGAAGTGTGGGATAGGTCCCCTTTGCTGACTTCTTGGATACCTCAGAGCCTTCTCTGCACCTTGCTCTACAGAGCAGGACAGAAACCCTCAACTAGCATTACATGAGCCAGCTTTGTGCTTGAAGCCACATAACCGTGTTGGCACTCCCTCCAAGCTAACTTAACAGCACAGAGCGGCATCTCTAGTGACCATAGTAATAGTGTTTTCAGGGTCCTGGCTGCCCGGTGCTCGCTGAGGGTCTGTAGCAGAGTGCTGTATTATGCAGGACAGATGGGCCTTTGCCCATCTCCCATTACCTCGCTCATGTCTGTTTAGGTTTTGGATTCCCCTGGTAAATCTGCTTATTCATCTGCAACATTCCTTACAGTCTAGTCCTGAGTTTTATGGCCAGAGCTGCCAATAATTTCCTTTCCTGCCCATAAAGTGCTTTGCTGTCCCCACCTGGTGCTTTTTGTGAGCAGGGAGCACTGGTTACTTTTACTGGGGGTATGAGAAAGTCCATCACATGAAACACGTCTTCAGAGCAAGTTATAAGAAGTGCAAATGCTAGTTTTTGTCCCCCTGCCCTGAATCCAGCCCTTACCAGTGCTCCTGATAATCCTGGCTTTCACCAAGTAAGCTAGGTGACGCTTCTGTAATGCATGGGAATATGCAGTCGGGTTTCAGGGGTGATGGTGGGTGGCATATAAATATCTGCAAAAGAAATACATGAAAAGGGACAGCTGTTGGCTTCTGCACCCAGTAGTGACCAAGGATGCTGACCATAATTGCTCCAGACCATTTTCAGGACAGCCTGGAGGGGTCCCTCACATGCTGCCGGACCGCTCCGTCTTCTAGATGAAATGCACTGCTGGGGCTCTAGCACAGGTTTCCATGAGCAGAGTGTCTCCAGGACACTTACGTGCTTGGCAGGCTTCATTGGGAGTCCAAGTAGTGACAAGGCTCAGGCAGGGAACAAGGGAGGTATGAAAGGGCTGAGCCTGTCCAGCTTTGGCACATGCTATCTCTGTCCTGTGGGCTGGGCTTTCTTTAGGATAGTCTCTGGCACGCCAAGCTGATGCTTCTTTCTCTTCTTCTGGCAGATAAAAGAGCTCTTCGTGAGTTTTGAGTACACTCCCTTGGGAGCAGCATCACTAGCCCAGGTGCACAAGGCAGTGCTGCAGGATGGGAGAACGGTGGCAGTGAAAATCCAGCACCCAAAGGTCCAAGCTCAGAGCTCCAAGGATATTTTGCTCATAGAGGTAAAACTACCTGTTGACTTTGACTTACAGAGCAATTGCCATGAGAATGTGTGGGGGCCACATTCACACTGTGTCGTGGTTTAAGCAGGTATAATACCACCATTGTATAGCTCTGAAACTTCTACAGAGATAAATGATGCCTTATGGGAATAAGATACAGAAAGTGGTGAGGACTGCGGTGTGGGCGATTGTGTGGATGGAAAGACTGAGGAAGAGGGTAAAAGTGAAGGAGGGCAGCAGAAGAAAACAGGTAAATGTGAATGACATGAGAGTAAGTCCGTATGAGATTTAAGAACTAGAGAGTGAGTCCTGAAGTCTGTCTTCAACCTGTGAAGACAGACTGTTAAGTGGTTGATTAAACTGGCCTCCTTTCCCCTTGCAGTCAGTGTTGTGTAGCCAAGGGAAAATCGTTCTACATGATTAGCATGTGTTTTTCAGTTAGATTCCACTGTGGCTTCAAGAGGGGGGCTGGTAAGTGTTTAGATGGTACTGTTAATGCAGTGACACACAGTTCAGCATCACAGAAGATCAGGAATCAAAGATCCTATCACAGATCCTGCTAGTACACTCTCAGAGAAGCATATAGCTAAAGCTTCTTTAGACATCTAAAACACCCAACTTTGAGCCATTGTGGCTAGTCTGCAAAGAAGCACAGATGGTTCCAGCTGGAGCACATCACATTACAGCTGAATATTTATTCTGAATTTGTAGTGAAATTTTTGGGGTTCAATAAAGATATACCAGTAAGATGTGATATTTCTGTTTCAATGCTGGTTTGAGAGCGGAGAGCTGTTTAAACTAGTTTTGGGTCCAGCTGAGGATTTGGTTTTGATTCTGGTCCTTTCCGGGACTGACTGCAGTGGTTTGCCCAATGAGTTTGCTTTTGTGAATCATCACATGCACAGCAGATCTCAATGGGCTTATGGCATCTTTCATTCCTGCCTGGAACAGGATGGCAGAAACTAAGCAGTCAAGGAAGAAGGATGGGCAGGTAATGAAAGACTCTGAAACCTGGGCAGTAAGAAGATGATGTAGGAATGAGCCAAGACCTAAATCCATGCTGGGACATTTGCCCTTTCAACAGTGTGTATAATAGAAAAATACCTCCCCCCCCCCGCCACCACACACACAGAGTGGTATGTTATTGTGATTGCTGGTTATACTGGTAAGAGACATTTAAAAAAATGATTTTAGAGTGATTCTTGTCTTTTCTGGTTTTAGACTAAACCTCCTGGGAAACTGGAAACTAAACCAATGTATTTCCTTTTGGCAATTTAGTGTTGTCCTTCCTCAGATAGACAGACAGTCTATTTTGTCATCCTCAAGATCTGTTCTGTACACACAGCTATAGGAAAGTAGTTCACAGCATGATACATGCTGCCTTATTTTTTAAAGGACCACTTGCGAAGTGTTGGCTTATATGCATTATCATATTCTTCTGTGGGACTATTTTTGTGTAGGCTGCACTGAAAGCCAGATTATCTGCACTGAGGTTCTGGTCCTTTAAGAATCAGACCGATACTGCAGCTAGGTAGCGGGTTGATTTAAATACTGATGGAGATTGTCTTATTTAGAGATTGCTGGGAAGGAATCTGGATGGGAAAAGCTAGATGGAAATTTCTAAATTCACTTGAGGTTTCATGGCATCAGTGCTGACTCTTTAAGAATCTGATCAGCATCTGATAAATCCAGAGAGAGATACTTCATTATTCTTCTTATATCAATACTTACTTCAAGACAATGTTAGACACGTGTCAGAAAAGGGACAGGCGAAATACTTGTTAAGTTTGTCCCTGCTGATGGTCAAGTTGGTAAATTGATTCAAAAGAGCATCTAAAGAAAGCAAAAAACAATGCATGAATTTTCTCACATCAGGCACCAATGAAATAATCCTGCAGCCCCTAAAAAGTTTATGTACACGTTCATGAAGATGGCTGGTTACATTTCATTTGGGTGACATAAATTTGAAAGGATTTATACTTCTAGATATAACAGTTGAGAAATCATTCAATGGTGTCTGGAACCTGGTGATTACATTTTTAAAGGAACGTTGAGTTTGGAACTGACATTTAGATAAGAGAAGTAGAAACAGAGGTGGAGAACAAATGTTTTCACACAGCTGAACAGGAGTAGTGATGGTTCATAAATTTATTTTTTGTCATACGTTTCAATGATAGCAGCTTTCTGTGTGTGCTTTAAGTGCTCCTCCTGCACTGCAGGAATTCCCACCTCAGTTGTGGAGATCTAGAAAGGAAAACTGTCCATGAACACATTAATAAGTCAATTTTCATATTCAAATAGATGTGCATAACAAGTAAGGTGAAGACAACAAAGGGGATCACATTTTAATGTTTTATTCTTGTTTTATGACACAAGTAGTTAAAAAACCCCAAACATGTTATTTTCTTTAAGATGCAGTCCAGATTGTCAGTTATGTAAATTTGTGCCACTGATGGAGAAACTGGCCCTTCATTTGGACAGAAAGCATGCTTGGCTGATGTGCAGTTTTGATTAAGCCATCCAATTGCACAATCTTGATTTTCTTCAAGAAGGACTGCCCATTACTGCTTTAAGGAGACATTCCCAGCAACCTTTCCGCTGGGCTTTTCGAGGCCCTGTGCAGCTGAATACCTGATCTCTTTAAGGAGAGAATAGCGGGTGGTGAATGTATGACACTTGCAAAACACCACCTCAGCATTGCTTAGGATGGCTGTGACTGATGCTGAGGAGCAACTTGCCCTCTGATACCCACCAGAAGTGTTCTCTGTAGTCTAATACCTGTATCCAAAATCCACTGTCTTCTCTGAACTGCTCAGTGGATTTTCTGTGCTAGCAAAATTCTTGCTCAGCAGTGGAAGAAGTAACACTGAGTTAAGTCTCACTTTAGATCTTCCTCTTCTGCATTATCTGAGGGGTGTTCGAAGTGAAGCCAAACGGTGATATGTAGAACCATAAGACTCAGAAGAGCATCACTCGTGGGCAATGCCCTTGGAGAGATTTGACCATGTGGTTTCTTCTCCATAGCTTCGTTCTCTTACTTCTAGGCAGCAGGCAGCTAGGCTCCATTTGCTGTCTGTGCCATCATTTAACTCCTAGATGATCCTGGATGGAAAAGCAAGCCAAAATTTGTGTTGCACGGCCAAAGCATGGCACCATGTATTGTGTTATGATAACACAGGAACCCTATAAGCACTTAGAGATTGTTTTTTTCTTGTGTTTGGCTTGGTGGGGTTTTTTTTGTTGTGTTGTTTTGGTTTGGTTTTTTTTTTCTCCCTCTAAATTGCATGAAATGATCCTATCAAAACAGCACTGTGTGTACCTGTGAGGCTTTGGAGCCAGGATGCATCAGATTCCCTGTTTTTCTTGCCTTCAGGTTCTCCTCTTGGTTGTGAAGCAGATCTTTCCAGATTTTGAGTTTATGTGGCTGGTGGAAGAAGCTAAGAAGAATCTGCCCTTGGAGCTGGATTTCCTCCATGAAGGTAGAAATGCTGAGAAGGTTGCTGATATGTTCAAGAACTTTGACTTCCTGAAGGTGAGGGAACAGATATTTCCATGTACGTATGTGCCTTAATAGTCTTACTTTATGCATCTTGTGCACTAGACCTGGTTGCTCAAGGCCCTGGCCAACCGGGCCTTGAACACTGTCAGGGATGGAGCATTCACAGCTTCTCTGGGCAACCTGTTCCAGTGCCTCACCACCCCCACAGTAAAGAACTTCTTCCTTATATCCAACCTAAATATCCCCTTTTTAAGTTAAACCCATTACCTCGTGTCCTGTTGCTACAATCGCTGATGAAGAGTCCTTCTTCAGCACCCCTGTAGGGCCCCTTCAGATACTGGAAGGCTGCTATGAGGTCTCCATGCAGCCTTCTCTTCTCCAGGCTGAACAGCCCCAACTTTCTCAGCCTGTCTTCATACAGGAGGTGCTCCAGCCCCCTGATCATCCTTGTATATAACTCCTTATAACTCTTCCGGACTTGCTCCAACAGCTCCATGTCCTTTTTATGTTGAGGACACCAGAACTGTACACAGTACTCCAAGTGGGGTCTCATGAGAGCAGAGTAGAGGGGTAGGGTATACTCCTTCATGGCTAATGAATTCATATTACCTTCATACACAAACTGAGCTGCACCCCATACTGTGCATTTTCTCACTGACACTCTTACCCCACCTCTCTAGCTACATGCTGACTAAGGTCAATGGCACATGTCTCAAGACAACCATGCATGTACACATCTCTTAGGAAGACCTAACTTCACATCTTCAAACTCATATGTGCAGAAAGCTTTTGCTGACATACAAGAGGCACAAGCCTGCACTGTTGTGTATTCTGGAAATACATGTATGGTCAAGCACACATTGTGCTGTGGGCACATTCACTGCTGTAACTGCATTTGCACAGACACTAAAGGAGCAAAAAATGCACCCTCCTTTGGACCCTGTGGCATACACACATCAAAGGAGGTTTTTACCTCCTGTTTATGCAGAAGTCCCAAGATGAAAGTGACAGATGTCTGAAATGAGGTGAGTTTGTGTTAGGCTTTGCAGGCTGATACATTCATCTTTTCTTTGCTTACTCCAGGCAAGGGCTGTAATTCCTTGTCATCTGCCTCCAGATGTGGGGCAATCCTTTTGGACTCCAGTGGCAGCAGTGGCCTTCCCATAGATGCAGATAGCTAAAAGCCACCTGGGCTACAGGAGGCCAAAGGCCAGTGGTTTTGCTGAGTGGGCGCTTATCAGAAGTGGTGCACCTTGGAGGGCTGTATCCATTGCAGCTGTAACTAGGATACTGTGAAGTAAATCGCCATGGAGCGGCCAATCACCTGTGCGCTGGGTTGAGGAGCTATCATGATATCAATATGTGTAACAATAACAAATGGCTTGAAATGGCTAAATAATGGATCCTTCTGTCTGACCTGCCAATTCAGAGACATGTTCATCCCCCAAAGGCAGCAGAAGAATTGGTCTCCTGTATCATTAATTTTCCTAAACATGTTAGAAAGCTGAGAAGTAGATTTTGTGCTGTGAACCTTTTTGAGCTTTTAAAGCCAGAGGTAAATTTTTTCCATGCACTAGCATTACTAGCCAAACATCTGTGAGTAATTAAAAGAATCACTGAAGTATTTGGCTGTGAATGAGAGAGGCATCTGCAAGAGCATGGTCAGTGCTTTACAAGCTTACTGACATGCCCCTGTAAATCTTGAGAAGAATGAGAATCATCTGAAATGATTTAAGACAGTAGGGATCAGTGGGCTGGATGGGCTGGGGTACTGTTAGTTATGGAGTTGATTTTCTTTCTCACCAATCTAACTGCAAAAAATGTCATCCAGATAAGCTGGGAAGTCTGTGAGTATCTGAATCCCCCTCGCCCATAGTGGATTTGTGGCCTCAAAGTCT
The DNA here is from genome assembly GCA_009867235.2 of Psittacus erithacus. Taxonomy (NCBI): domain Eukaryota; kingdom Metazoa; phylum Chordata; class Aves; order Psittaciformes; family Psittacidae; genus Psittacus; species Psittacus erithacus. Next base: position 20,816 of record WYDI02024034.1, on the reverse strand, counting down.
ATGCAGGGTTAACAGGCAAAGATGCCAACAGTGGGACTGAGGGACGCTGGAATTGCTTGGCAAAGGAGTCTTTGAGCTAAAGCAGCACACACGTGGTAAGGTAAAAGTGGGTGACATTGGGATAGTGGTCTCTTTAGGACAGGAACAGTGGGGAAAGCAGATAGTTTGTGAGGGACTGAGACACTGTCAGTAGTTGTAAGCAGAGTATTAAAAAATGCTACTTGTTCAAGAGCTGTGCTGAGATGCAGTGGCCTAGCTGGTTCCCTGGCTTTGATCACACTAGATGGGCAACACCTCTTACCTCTTCCTGTCCTGCTCCAAGGTACTGGCCCTTGTAGTGTGTGAGTCCTGAGTTTACAGCCAAGTCAGGTGGGTAAGGAGAGGGGGCTGCACAACGGGTTCTCTCTTTATAGGATCCAAAATGTGTATCTCTGTACTGGGGCACAATAATGGGAATGGGTGGAGCTCCCTTATCTTTTGTAAAACATAACTGTGTTGCTTCAGCCATGTGCAAAGGCAAATCTGGACAGCCTGGGAGCTGTCATGTCAGCACAGCAATGTGAGGAATATCCAAAGGGAGCTTCAGCAGAAGGACTCTTGACAGTAGGGACTTCAGCATGGAAAGAATTTGGCTGGAAAGAGGTTGGAAAAGGGGAGCCAGCCTGAGTGACGCCAGCATCACTGCCTCCCTGGGTGACACTGGGCCTCTTACTGGTACCTCACTCAGCTTGATTTACTGCAGGTTGAATGAAAAGCGCTTTGACATTTTACGCTTGTTACTGTGTCACGTTGGCAATAAGATAGTTAAGGGTCTCCCATGGTTTCTGTGACAAGTCCCTTATTTGTGACGCTTGTTTTTTCTTCCAGTTCAATTGCAGGTGACCTAAGTGTGCAGGCTTTGTCAGCTCAAAGACATTTTTGTTCCAAGGGGCGCTGCAGAAATACAATTTATGATGATGGCTTATCGTTTTTAGAGCTGCATAAGTGGGCCCTTTGCATACAAACAAGATGCAGTTCCTGTCTAAAGGAGCTGAGTGGATGATTCAGAAACTTGCAAAGGTACTAGTTAAACAGCCCAGCTACAGAAACTGAAAAGCAGATAAGCAAGATCTCAGACAGTAGTAGTGGGAGGTGGTAAAAATCTTGTAGAGTACAGCCGTAAATGTTGCATAGGACAGATCCTGCTGCTCTTAAATTGGCGCGTTGTCCTTGCACACATTGCTGCTGTCATGGGGAATAGGCTGGTAGATGGATTTACCTCCCTTGTGGTCAGGAAAAAAACAAGTCCTCACTTCAACCTCTTCCATTTTGACTTGTTTTCTAGGTTGTGTGTGATATGTTCTTCTTGCTTTCCCAGTGTGTTGCTTGACCTAACACATCTGCTCTTGTTTCAGGTTCCCAGGATCTATTGGGAGCTCTCATCAAGCCGCGTCCTTCTCATGGAGTTTATGGAAGGGGGACAGGTGAATGACAGGGCCTACATGGAGAGGAATGGCATTGATGTCAATGAGGTAGTTTTTCATCTGTCTCTGAATTGGGTGTGGTAGTCAGTGTAAAACTGATATGGACAATCAATTGACAATGCAAAGTAGAGGGTGACAGGACAGGGAGGGGCAGGAAAGGGAGCACATACAGATGTGGACAGAGCAATCAGTCTGAGAGATCTCAGTTCTTGTGCTTCTGTGAAAAATGTGTAACTTCTTTTGGGGAACACTGTCCTGTAGGCTGTGCAGCTAGAGAGATATTTGAGAAGACAGATAGTGAAAAATGACCATCCTCTTCTATTACATACACCCATGGTTTGTTCCGAGGTAGCAGTTGCTGTTATCCTGAAGGAGCAACTTCAGCTTCTGATTGTTTTTGTCTTTCTTCTTTCCCTCTCTTTTTTCTGCATTAACTTTTTCCTGAACAAATGCATGGGATGTAGCTTTTATAGCTCAAAAGCAATCACCTTATGCAAGAGATATAACTGTGATCATGTAAGACCTATGATTTATTAGGGTGCTGGAGCCTCTGACATGGTTCTTTGCATAATATTCATAGATACTTCCTTCTGCTTTCCAAAATCTCCCTTTTTCTTTCAAATGCAACATTTTTCTTTCTTGCTTCCTGGTCCTACATTACTGTGTAGTTTTGCAATCCTTCATTAAACAACTGCTAGGTTTCATTGCTACAACAAGCCTACATTTCCCTGAAGAGTGAAATAGTTTGTTTGTGTGGCATGAAGTCAGGAGAGCACTTTGGATTCTCTGTGGCTGAATGATTCTTGAGGAAAAGAAGGTATTACCTCCCAGAAGATCTGAGAAGATGCCAGGGAAAAGGGTTTTGAGCCATTGGACAGTGTGTTAAGCCACACATCCCAGTCAGTGAGTGCTGACTGAGGCACTGCTGCTTGCCTTTCCCATTGTGCCCTATCAGTGAGCCTCAAAGTTGCACTTGTTTGACTGGCTATCAAAGAGCTACAGCGTAAAATGAATTGTACTTAATCTGTCCATCCACTTCCCAAATCTGAATGCTGCCTCTTTCTCTGCTCCCTTTCCAGCCATGGCAAAATTCCTGTGGCATCAGTTAGAGACATGCCAGAGATCTCTCAAGGGAGGGGAAATGTGAGTTTGGTATACCTCACAAGGAGAGCACATTAAGTGTATCTGCTCAGCTGCCTCCCTAACTCAGCATGCAACTCTTTCTTTGCCTAAAAAGCTCAGCCAAATTACAGGTGGAGGACTGAGTAACCTGCCTGTTTCTTTTTTCTTCTTCCTCTGCTCTTGCATCCTGCAGATATTTTCTAGTAACCTCTGCAGGGAGAAAGGCAGTCACCTTCTTATGTGTTTCTCCACTGAAATACAGGAAAGAAAGATCCAAAGTTGAAGTAAGTTTTAAGACTGTCTTTCCATTGTAATTGTGATGAACAAGCAAGGTCGATGGGTAATAGTGAACGATGCTCTCTTCCCTGCAAGATGCCTGGTCCATTTTCATTCAAGAGATTTCTTAAATGAATACAGCTTTACTTGTAGATAGTACAGTCTCTCTCCTTTCACATCTCCATAAGGAAGTATTTCGTGCATTTGGGTCACTGGCTTTCCTCCTCCCTTTCGTCAGGGCATCACAGAGGTCATTGTCAGCAATCAGAGGTAGACACAATTCCTTCTCTGTGTCTATTTTGTGCTGATGATCTTTCTTTGTATTTACCAAGATAGATGCCTCAATGGTGCATCTGGTCTGCAAAGAGCACTATAATATGACTCTTGAGAACATGGCAGCTCATGGACTTTGCTATCCAGAGATATTTTAAAAGCCTTGTCCATGGCAGAACATGCAGTCAGCTCCATTCACCTGAACAACTCAACTGGTTGAAAGTGAGAGAGTCATTTCTCTGAGTGAAATTATCCTATCCTTTTCTTCTGCTATAAAGGCAGAGGTCAAATCAGAAAGACAGTGCTCAGGTACACCAGTGAATATTCCTCAAGTCTTCCAATAGTGAGGCAGAAAGGCTTGGTTTGATGCGGTATCATGAGGACTCTTGAGCGTATGTGCATTCAGATTTTGAGCTGTGCTTTCTCACAGTTCTTGGACAGCAGATTCATTCTGAAATTGAGGTACCTAGTACAGTGAAGCTCCCTGGGATTTTGGTTGCTTCTCTGAATTTTCTCAACCTGCTGGAGATGGCAGAGTTGTGTGGAGAAGCCCCAGGGGGGACACTGTTTGCAATCCTCCATAGCTTTCTCCAGCCAGTCAGGGTAGAAAATTCAATGACTTTCAGTGACATATTTTGGTGCCAGTGTGTGCCAAGACAAAGAAAGAGCTAATTTCAGTTCTTCTAGGCTTGCAGAGGCTTTTGCTTGCAATACAAAAGATTTAGGGTGAAAATTCAGCTCATTTTTTTGTTCATCCATGCCTTTGGGAAGGTCTTTTTATGATGTCCTGGCACAACAGGTTCCATGCAGCAATGAAATCATATATTTTGCTGATTCTGAGCTGGTCTCTGAATGACAGCTAAGATGTAATTTTAAAAATGTCGTCAACAGGTTTCTACTACGGCGAAGTATAAACCTTAGAGGTTTCTGGCAGTCTTCAGGTATAGGAGGCTACTCATCTCAGTGGTAGGACTGAGTTTCTGAAAACTCTCTGTGTCTACTCTGAACTCTTCTTTCTTCCTTTTCTCTCCCCACCCCCTGAGGTGAATGATTAACTTCTTCTGATTGCTAATAAAGCAACAGTAGAAAGGGGGGAATACTGAGCCTGTCAGAGCCATGTGATGGGGAATGAGATCTGTTATTGCAGCCACAGTAAGATGAGGTAAGAGCAGTGCACACCCTAGACTTCTCCTCTGGCATGATGCAGCAGATAGCGACACATATGACCAAGGTCCATTATCAGCTGCTGCTGTTGATGCCCTGGCTAAGGAACTGCATGGCATGGTGGTGAGGTGAGGAAAAGGCAGCAAACGCTGAAAAGAACATGAGGAAAGGGTGGCAACCCAGGTCTCAAAGCTATGACATGGTTTATAATATGCAGCAGTTCTGGCTTTCAAGAGATGCATTAGTTCCCTATAAATCACCTCAATCTATTTATCTATAAAGCCCTCTGTAAATCATCTTACTCCATTTTGTTTTACTGAGCCGAGGAAGAAGGGTCTTCACTGAGCAGGATTTCTGTTGTATGACAATGTAGCCTTGAAAAGCAAGCTGAGCCTCTCTCCTCTAAATGGAAAGGATCCCTGAGGTGAAAGCTCCCTTCAAACCAGGTTACTGACATTTACTTAATACCGTCTGTAGCAGGATTATCATTAAAGCTGCCCAAAAGCACATTAATCTCTCTGGATCCGTCCAAGCGCTGGATTGTAATGGCATTTAATCAGAGAAGGCTTTGATTTCTAAAGACAAGTGCAAACACTGAAATATCTGCCTGTGGAACAGTTACTTATTCATGTGCAAGTGTAGCTGAGGAGGAGCAGGCAGCTAGGGTACTGACAGTGGGAGGGAAGCCTGAAGAGGGCAGTTATCCAGAAATGAGCTGGCATGAATTTTGAGGGAAGACCAGGCCATGGCAGGGTTAAGAAGGCTGTTCCTGTTTCAAGAGGCAAGAACATTTACAGTATTGGCTGGGAAGATACATTTGGAAGAGGTGGGAAGAGCAGGGAAGGGAGAAAAAATAGACTGAGGTGCTCTTAAGATGTTTGTAGTGTACTGTATGCAGGAGGGAAGGAAGAATAGCCATGGTACTTGGAGCATGGACTTTTGAAGAAGACCCTAAATGGCACAGATGCTTCTTTGCACCCATTCTGATTTTACCTGATTAATTTAGAGAGACTTTATCTGTATACAAATCTTAACATTATCTCTGATCTGCTGCATGAATCTTCCCTGTCTCTCGTTGTGGATGGTCTGTGTGCCTTCACAGAGGCTGCTGGATCAGCAGGCTGTTGAAGCTGTGGAGCTTACAAATGCACTCCTGGCACTAACCGGCCAGCTCATGTAGCCAAGTGGAAAGATCCCCATGATCACCCTGGCTTGGTCTTGAGTCAGAGAAAGGAAATGATGCCATGTACTTCAGCTCACTAGAGCCTAGTCATGAGCCATGGATGATTCAGAGGTCAGGAAAGTGTTCTGTCCAGCTGAGATGTGAAAGCAAACAGCTAAGGTACTTATGATGAGCTACTGCACACAATTATGGCCATCTGTCGTCCATCCTTCTATGGCTTTTTCTTCTTCCTTCTGTTACTAAATGGGCTGTGCACTGGAATGGTATCTCTTAGTTCAATAAAGAGCCCAGCTACCTTCACGTGGTTGATAGCTTTGCAACTTGAAATACGGTTCTAGTGTGGGATTTACCCTTCTGCCAAGACTCAGGAGCTTCTGCCTTGTAGCTGCTAAAATTTAGTGGGATTTCCCAGGGTGAGATCCTTTTGTCAGCACAAGTGTGGAAGCCTCTCATGTCTCAAGTATTTGTGCTTATAGCACTCACTCAAGTGTTAGATGAAATGGAGCATAGAGAAGAACAATTTCTGGGGAAAATGGCTATTCTTGTTCTTTGCACCTGCTGATTTAATCTGGGGAGAGGTTTCCTTGCAGATTCTCCTACATTTCCTCTTGTCTGAAGCTTAATGAAAATTGACAAGGCACTGGTGAGCGAGGATAGTGACCTCCAGTATTTCAGCTTCTGAACTGTGCAAAGACATCAAGTAAAAGTTAAATTACGCACAAACTTGTTTCTTCCTGAGAGTCAGTCTGAAGCATCAGCATCAATCAATTGCTTCAGTCTCAGCAAGATGCTTTGCATTAAATCTGAGGAAATACAACTACATTTAAAGCCAAGGGGAAAGGACGCCCACAGCCATTTTGGGTCTGACAGACATGCATGAAACAATTAAACAATGACTGGTCTTCTCTACCTGTGTCCTGTTGAGAATCTGTAGAAACTTACCAAGTTAGTCCCTCAGTTCCCTGAGTGGATGAATGAGAATAATTTTCCCCACTTAAATGCTGTGGAAGATGGGGTATTGAGCCAGAAAATAATTTCCTCAGGCCCCAACAGAGGGTATGGGGCATTCTAGGAATACACTACAGGAGTCCTAAAAACTCTTCCTGTATCTTAATGACATCATGTGTCCAGACATCACCTTGCTGTGATGCTAATCAGTGCATAGCAATAGTTCTGCATCACAGAGCACTGTATTTTGATCCTCGCAACTGGATCACACAGGGCAGAGTGTGAAATCGCATCTCTTGTGTGTGACCATCCTAATCTGCTCTGGACAAGAGCCACTTCAGAGCAGAGACACAGAGCAGGTTCCAAATTGTGGCTGTTCTCCATCCTCACCTTTGCTAATTTGACACCAGTTTAGTTGGGCAGGATTGCCCTAGCAGGATTAAACAAACCCTTAGATGATGGCTGTAATAACAGCAATGAAAGAAAGCAAAACCCAATGCACTCTTCAATCCAATTAACCTTCGATTAAGGTTCCAAAATCGATGCTATTATTTTGGCCTCAGGAGGTAATATTGAGCCCTGAGAAATGAGCTACACAACGACCTTTACTTTTAATGAGATCAATAGAAGTTAGTGTCGCCATCTCTTAAAATAATTGGCAAATATTACGGCCAAATTAAGACCAGAGACTAGTATCTGCTCCAGATCTAAAGAGACAGTCACAGATGGAGGTGGGACAGGAAAGGGTGATGCCCTATCAGGCAGTTTCATCTGGGACTTATCAGGAGCAGGCAGTGAGATCAGCTCTACAGGACCATGTCACAAGACTTTTTTATTAGCCTTTCTTCTTCATGTTAGTTGGAGGCATGGAGCCAGGACCACTCCAGTTTGCTCACAAGGCCAGGAAAGTATCAGTGACTTTCTATGGATAACTGAGGCTGGTTTGTTACATTTCAAATACACATGAACATGATATGTGTCATCTTTTTACTGCAGGGGTATTCATAGGCTCAAATTTGCACACGTTCTTTCATTTCTGAGAGGTTTCTTGCTCACTATTGCATATTGGTGTTTTTAAAAATACTAATTTGTGATGACCTTTCCAGTGTTTTGTTATTGTCACGTTGCTCTGTCATGTGGGTGTGGTGATTCATTAAGAAGAGCGATGCATACACAGGCTGCTTTGTCCCCAAAAGTTTGCTGCTATGGGGCTGTATGCAATGGAATATAATATGGGTTCATCAAAAGCAGCTCCTAGTGGAGAGTAACAGGTTGTCTAGGCTTTCAGAACTGACGGCAGCAACTGCAGCTGTGTACATATGTAAGAAGAAACACATCCTTGCTGCTATCTATGCTACATCTGAATTAGATGACAGAAATGCAATACATGTACTTGATAAAATCCTCGGTACTTTGGTATGAGTTGGTTAACTAGAAGTGGTGGGGATTAGCAGGGAAATTGCAAAGTAGGTAAGAAAATGATGCGTACAGTGGTGGGGAGAGATTACCATAGAGGAGTTTTGTGAGGTTTGCTCTTCAAACTGATCTTATTTAATAAATTCATATAAATGATGACACAAACAGAACTGCGTGAAGGAGGTTGTTGATGACAACAAGTTGAGAGGTTCTGTCATTGTAAAGAAGGACGAGACTGGCAATAGCATTTACTGGCCTTGAGGACTGAAGTGACAGAAAGGGATAACAATGAGCTTAAATGAAAAGCTTAAAACTAATATGAAGAGTTTCTTAAGTATGCTGGAAGTTTATCCGAGGGAAGTGACATGTTAGAATTAACTTTGGGATATTAGTCAATCACACAGTAAGTGTGTGTTTCCAGAGCAGTGCGACTGGAAGTGTAAAAGGCAGGTTGACTCCTAGGACACATCAGATAAAGGAACATCGTGTAGAAATGGAGCAGTATTTGTGCTGTATTTATGCTGATAATTACCTTACTGGTGAACACACTGGAGTAGTAAATACTGGAGAGGGAAAGAAATAGTTAAGCTTCAGGGTCATGTTAGCTAAGGAGATTTAAACAGGGCATCATTAAAATGAAGGTGGGATTTAGGGGAATGGTTTTGACCTTTTAAAGAGTGAATTTTTAGAACAGTCTCCAGAGTCATACTTATTTCCAGTAAACTTGACTAGTTTATAGAGATACTGTGTGATACTGTACAATAACAGTCCTTAATGTCTGCACCACATTCTTGTTTTGTTTGGTATTGGCTTTTAACTCATGTAAGATAGTTTGTGGCATGTAGCATCCTTGCTGTACTGAGTACATAAAATGAACTTCATGTGCTTAGTTTAGTGAAGATCCTGGTTGTTCTACATGTATCTGACGCTCCACTGTTTTTACCCCAGCTGCTGGCTCTTCATTTCATTATCTGCAAACTGCTTATTCTTCAGCTTCTTTTTTTGCAAAATGCAAACATTGGGCTGAAGGTGTACAGTTTGCCTGACACAGCATCATGGTTGTGTCATGTAATGTGGCAATGGCAGGTTGCTGTTTGCATTGACTGGTGAGGCCACAGGCTCACTTGGTGACTGTAGTCTTCATATTCTGCTGCAGCACAAACAGGCAAATCAAACTTCTTTTTGCCAGTAACACACCTTCTGGCAATAGGCAAGGAGATGCCTCTGACCAGAGTCTGGTGTCATCCTGACATATAAAACTCAGCTCTGCTCGCTGACTAGCATATTTTTTTTCCTTATGTGTTATGCTTAAATTATGCCATTCTTGATTACACCCTCTTTTGTCTTTTTGTCTACTGGATGTAGCACATCCAGTGCTACATGTGCTTCTGCTTCCACGCTACTCAAACCTTCAAACACTGGTAGACTGCCCCTCCTCTGCTACTCCTTAGCCAACTTCAGAATCTTCAGTACTTCTTATCTTTTTTTTCCAAAGTAAATTCCTCCTGCATCCTGCTCATTTATTTGCTCTTTCCAAACTCACTCTGTATAGTCTGCATCACTCTGTTAATGAGCTGTCACGTGGAAGTGAGTGCAGGATTCCAAGGGTGATTATTTTTTTTTTTTACTATGTGCAGCAGAGCAGTGCTGGGGTAATGATAAGGACCTCCTGGTGTTGGATGAAAAACTGGGAAAGGAATGATGGCCTCTCCCTGTCATAACAGAACGCCTGTGTGTTTACTTTGGTCTTTGCTTCTGTGCATCACTGCAACCTTTTGTCTAATTTGCAATGCACCTTCACCCCAAGGTCCGACACAGCTTAAATGCATGCTGAATTCCTCCCTGCTCCTGAGTAGAGGTTTTCATATGTTTGTTTTCTCATTTCACCTGACAGCATTCTTCCAGTGTGGTTTATGTATGTTATTTATTCAGTGCCCTTCTCAGTAATAATGGCATAAAGGCTCATAGTGATGGGGCACAGTACTGGAGAATTAATGTGTTATAAGGTTTTTCATGTTTTTTTCCTAAACTTTTTCTCTAGAAACATGAACTCCTTTTGTCTGCAGTATATAATGATAGGTCACTCTTCATGTATTACACTGTAAGCCTTAGAAATGTAACCTTCCTTTTTTGTTTAGAATTTGACAGTATTGGTGCTTTCTATCTTAATTTAATTTAAATCCTATTTTTTGTCAACAGACAAAAATATGTGAAAATACTTTAGTGTGCAGCACAGTTTCATCTCTTACACTGGGTAATTTTGTTTTCCAAACTAAAGACTGTTTTTGTGCTTTTGTCAGAAATCCCTGTAACATATCTTCTGTATGCTAACAAAGTTGTACAGAATGCGATCCTCTTTCTTAAGCCATAAAGCATAGTTTCAACTACTGCAGATATTCAAGGTTGCATGCTGGGGAAGAGGTAGATATAAAGACAGCAGGGAAAGTTGAGAGGATGGGGATCTTGCAGTGAAGTTTGTCTTGTACCCATGACCTAGGCTATGGGTCTGATAAGGGCTGTGACCCCTGTGTTTTCATGGAAAGGTGAGAAGTTGAATTCCAAGCTTCTTTTGTGTTGCTTTGTTGTCTGCAAAAGGCTATGGCCACAAATCAGTTTCGTAACCTGTCTGCTGATTCAGGAGAGGAGACCTTTCCTGCATCTGGAGTCTGTAGCCACCCCATAAGATGCTGTTATGTGGATGGTGTGGATAACTTAGTGAGAGGTGTTTTTATAGGATTATAGGATATTTGAGATTGGAAGGGGCTTCAGGAGGTCTCCTATAAAACCTCCTAAGACAGGGTCAGCTATGAGGTCAGACCAACTTACTCAGGGTGTTATCCAGCCGGGTCTAAAACTTCCAAGGATGGTGGTTGCAACTTGTTCCACTGCTTGACTTTCTCAGCATGTGCCATTACCACAGCACAGAAGGACAATCTGCTGTCTTTGATGCAGCCCATATTCTGATGCCCCAGATTAATAGCTGTCCAGGTTTTAGCCATGACCAACAAACAGGTTTTCAGAACTGCCAGCCCTTGTATGTATTTGTGTTTAATGGGTATGAGACATCACATTGTGCCCCAGATTGTCCCCAGGTCCTCATCTTCAATAATTCTGTGCTCTTCCAGGTTCCTGGAGGGCAGAGAGTGAGGCAGAGAGGGCAAAATGCAGCTCTTTCAGTGTGTGCACAAGTGGTGTGGTTGATACTACGATCAGTCATGATGTCCAAGTCCATTCCGCCTGGTGTGCAGGTCCCTGGGAGGCTGTGTGAATGAGTGATTGGCTTAAAACAGACTTTGTGGCATGTCCCTGGACTGTCAGCAAGTGCTACTCAGCTCTTCTAAGAAGTCACAGCACCTGGTACTTTGGTCCTGTTCAGTTTTAGAGCTTGTTGATCTAGGAGACCCATAAGGGTCACTTCATTGCTCCAGTGAGCTTGCTGGTGATTGAGGAGGGAAACGTTATTCCCCTCAGTCAGTAGTTTAAATAACACCAGTGTGGCATTAGGGGAGTTGCACTACAGGAGGCTGTAGGGCTGTGCTATGCCACCTGTGTGGGTGATGTGGTGCAGGGACAGCATTCTCCATGATTCAGGTCCTGTTTGAGGGATGGAGGGTTGCCCCACCTGGTCCCACAGCTGTCCCTGTTGGTGTGTTACAGGATGGATTCCTGTTCTTCCTCCTCATTTTTAGTTACTTGTGCACTATTCATAATGAATGCTCTTCTTGGAGGTGGTCGTGTTTCAGAGGTTGGTAAAACAAGCCCTTTCCTGGCTGGTTGCCTGCAGGATGAGTTGTCATTAGTATCCCCGTTACCTCTTCTACCACTTCTGCTTATGGGGACAGCTGCGTGTTTGCTGCTTGTGCTGTGTGTCTGGAGACATGCTTGGAATCATTTATAATGATCGTCTTTTAATTGCTTGTTCAGCACTCCACTGTGGAGCTCTGTGCCGCTCTCTGATGACAGAGAGGACTGGTGGTGGGATGTCAAGGCAAAGCACATTGCTGTGCTAGTGCAAGGCAAGGAATTGATCCTAGGCCCTGGGGATGTTTGCTTGCTCCTAGGAGGTTTTTAACTTTAATAACATCTCTTGGTGATAAGGAGCAGCGGCATGGAGGAGCACAGCAGTGACAGGATGATTTAAACAGCCTTTCTGTGCTTCTCCCTCTTCACAGGCATTGCAAACCAGATTAGCATGGGTTTGAGGAAAGAAAGGGGGAAAGTGTGATGGAGGGAGGGAAGAGAGAGCCAGTGCGCATTCTGGTAAGCAGATTGACAGGCTCTGTCTCTTCCCACCCCTTCTCTGATGAGTGGATGGAAACACCCAAGTTTCCCTTCAGGTGGTCTCTCACCACCCCATCAGCTCTTTCCATGCCTTCCCTGTGAATGCCTGTCCGCCCCTATCTGCTGTCTTACTTTTTTCCTCATTGCCAGAAACCCCATTCCTGCCCATAGGTATTTTCTCTCTTTTATGCCAGGTAAGTGTTCTTAAAAACCTCCTGACCCCACACACACCAGAGTAGATGCCAGCAGACACCCTGTGCATTTCTCAGTGTGAGGAGCTGCAAGAGCTCTGCATGGTGATATTAGCACGTACCAGACCCTTGCTCCCTGCAGCGTTGGCACATGGGGGCTGCCTCCCCTCCTTGTCAGGCACCCTGCTGTGGTGGCACTGTGTGACTGTTTCCTGTCTTCTCACAGATCTCTCGAAATCTGGGGAAACTCTACAGTGAAATGATCTTTGTGAACGGCTTTGTGCACTGTGACCCACACCCAGGCAACGTGCTAGTGAAGAAATGCCCAGCCTCTGGCAAGGCCCACATTATCCTGCTGGACCATGGCCTCTACCAGGTATGTAGCTATGGGGGGTTCTGGGGCTCCTGAATGTGCCTGTGGGCAACAGGCTGAAAAAGCATACCCAGCTGCAGCTTTGCCTCTCTAAGCCCATATGGATACATTTTTCCCCAGTTCCCTTTCCTTCATGGAATTCTGGGGACCACATCTTCCTCCACAGGTGCTGAGTGAGTCCTTCCGCATGGACTACTGCCGCCTCTGGCAGGCCCTCATCAAGGCTGATATGAAGAAGGTACAAAAGTACAGCCGGCGGCTTGGGGCAGGGGATATGTACCCCCTCTTCGCCTGTGTGGTGACCGCCAGATCCTGGGAGGCTGTCAACAGGGGTATTGACAAGTCACCAGTCTCATCCAGTGAGGTAGGTCCTGTGTGTCCTTCTCTGTCATATGCCCTTCCTTCTCCTTGGGTACCCTTCTTTCTTGTAGCCATTTGATACTGCAGCAGTGCTGGGCAGCCCCTGGCAGCTCTATAGCAAATTCTGCATTGATAGCTGAACCAGAAAAATCCAGGGCTTCCTTCTGCTGTGTGTTTTATAGTGGCTGAACGTAATTTCCCATTTTCAATTGTCATGGGCTGCTTAAATTTTGCATAATATTTTAATGGCTAAGTGTTCACCAGTTCTGGCATGGGAAACGTTTGTGGATCAGCCTTTTATTTAAAAAGTGTGGAATGCAGCTGTGCAGGGAACCATCAAGGAGGATAAGTTAAGGTAGAGGAGACATAAAGGCATAGTGGGAAGACATGAGAAGGATAATGTATTATCACTATTCATGTAAATTACTATCAGCACTGATACAAACTCCTGAAACCCCTTGGAAATTACCTCCCAATCAGAAACCCTATTAACTTGGAGTCAAGGTTGCTTAACTGCAGATCTTGTCAACTCAATCACTACAAATCTAGGAAACTGCCACTTACATTCTTCTCCATTTCCTATATACACATGCTGGGCTTCTTCTCATGCTTCCTCTCAATCCTGAAACACACACCCCATCTTAAGAATAGTAGCAGCCCTTGCCAACTGTGCTTTTTTTAGAGATGAGCATATAGTGCTGTGTTTTCAGCCAGTGGCCTAGTGTCTACAGATAGAAATATATTCCTATGGTTTGTTTTTATCTGCATTCATTTGTAGTAGTGAGAATGAAATTCATTTAAGTAGCATTATAATATAGTCCTGTGAAATTCCTTTGGGTTGGCATTTCATTTTGATGGATGTGGTGGAATTTACTGCACTGGGTTGCCATTATCCATAGCAATGAGTTGGTCAGATACCTTGGGTAATGGACTCCCCCCACACCCAAAACTTTGACTGCTTCCTACCTGAGTTAATTTTCTGCATATATTTTCTGCAGAAATAATGTAGTGACTGTCTAGCAAAACTGTGCTTGATCTGGTGAGTTCTGGAGATGGCAGCTCCAGAAAAAATTCCAGAAGCACCAAAGTGAATCAACACAGAGCTGGCTCTACTACTATAAGGCCAGTGTTGAATCTGAGCTAAAAGGCAATGTTTATCCTAAAATGGATTGTGAATGTTATGCCAGAGGTGTAACTGCAGCTACATGGGGCCTTGTGAACTTTGTCATTGAGTTGAACTGCATGTATGGAGCCAGCTCAGTTGTCTTTGCCTACATTACACAATTAATGCTGAAACTGCATAATCCTGCAGCGGATAATGGGGAGGTGAGCAGATTTGCTGTGGCGTTAAGAAATGAGCTGCTTGCCCTTAGTTTAGAGGTGCATTTGAAAGATTGTATCAGCAGGAAGAGCCAAGTGCACCAGGGGCAGATACCATCAGCAGAGCTCCAGAGAGTGTGCTCCAGGATGTATGGACGTGAGAGTAGCCTGTGAGACAAGGAAGCAGCCCTTGTGAAACAAAACCTTATCTGTAGTCTTGTGTCCAGTCTCAGGACTGGTTTGATGAAACTGGGCCGCGTTCAGTAGGAAGCTGCAAGGATTAGTGATCAAACAGATGCAATCCATGAGGTAAGTCTGAGCAAGTTAGGGCAGAAAATGTCTAGAAAAGCATGGGTCAGGAAGAGCTGTAGTAGTGATTTTCAGATCTGCTAAAAACTGCTGCAAAGAGGACAAGAAGTAATGGGTTTAAATTCAGCTGAGGCGATTGGGCTTAAACATGAGAAAAGCCAGATATAGTGGCAGGGCCACTGAAGTGGTGGTATGGATGGTCAGGAAGGCTTTGAATCACATCACTGGAGAGCTTTAGGAGCAGGCTACGCAAATGAGTGAGGATTGCCATAGGTGTAGTTGTTCCTGCCTTCAGCTGTGGCCAGGCAGCTGACCACTCAGGGTGGATGCTAGCCTCATCTGGTCTGATTTTATTGTGCTTTGCTGCATCCTGCAGCAACCTCAGCAACTGCAGCCAAGGGGCTTTTCTCAGGTCCTATGGCATAGCTCATTTCTTCCTGAGCATGCAGGCTTTGCCCTTGACAGAAAATGACAGTTCTGATGACAGATCATGTGGCTGTTTTGTGATATGGACAAGCAGCTGGAGCTAAAAATAAATAGAAATGAAATGGAAAAGAAAATAAATAGAAATGAAAACTTATATGGGCAAAATAAAGTAGGCTCTGCAGTGATGCTGGCCAGGATAAGGGATAAGAGACAATCAAGGAGGAATTTTCTGCCAACAAATAACAGAGTGAAACATTAAACATTTAGAAGAGCTAGGCTTCTTCTTGCTGAAGCTTTGTGTATTTGGTCAGTGACAGAAGCAGGACACAAAGATTTATTTGTCAGCCGCAAAGCAACCATGGCGCTATGTGAGCTATATACATCTCTGACCATCATGACCTGCACGCTCCATTTGTGGAGGTCTGTTCCTTTCTAATAAGGCTGAAGCTCACAAAGAGTGAGTGTCAGATCCCACATGATGAAATAGAGACCAGCTGACCCTCATTCCAGAGGAGAGAAGGTTTTAGAGCTGTCCTTTCCCACAAAGGAGCCTGCTCCCTGTAAGAAGTCTTTTTACTGCCCTTTGCATGTGTCCTGCTGGATTCTGGAGATTTCAGATGTTCCAGGGACTTCTGTTTGGATTTCCTGATTCATGTCATGGCCTCTGTAGGAAGAGGTAGAGTCACGGTATGTGTATGGGATCAGCTCCATACCACACTGTATGATATTTACTGGGATGGTAGGAGAACTCACATCTAGAAAGAGGCAGAGGAGTGGGGGCTGTCTGTCTTGCATGCTGTGGTGGCTCATGTTCTGAGGAGAGCCCATCTTAAGTGGCTCAGGTTGTAGTTATTAGTTATTACTGGGATCTTACAGTGGGCAGAGTGTTTGTTGGAAGCTGGGAAGCCAAGGAACATGAAAGATCACTCTGTATCTACCTGGATCTTATACTTTTTACTTAAGCATCTGCTAATGGCTGCTGCCAGACACAGTATGGGTCTAGACAGACCTTAATCTGACAGATGACAGTTTTTGATCTTTTGGGTTAGTGTGACACTTAACTGCATAATGCTTTCTCACCTCTGCTGAGTTGTGGTTAGGACAAAGAACTCAACTAGGCCTTGGAAACAGCTTCATCAGTACATCATAAAGCCATCAGTTGCATGGGACAGCAAGACAAAGAGCAGCTTGGTTGTCCTTTCAGCATGCCTCCACCTTCCTGAGCAATCTGTGCTACCTGCAGCTCTGCCAGCTTTGGGTCTGGTGAGATGGGAATCAGTCAAAAGGTTTCAAGGGCAGTAATGAGACATGGTTGCTGCAGGCTGCCTGGGGCCAAGAACTGAGATAGCTGCAGGTGCCCTGTTCTGAGATGCTATTAATTCTGCCAGTGAGGGGACAGGGTCTTATCTCACTAAGGGGCAGGTAGGATATGGCAGGAGTGATCTGTGACTGTGCTGTGGGTGGTTGGGACAGCCAGGTGTCTGCAGGAAAGCAAGACAAAGAGCTCTTTAGCTTCTGGCCTAGAGTCATGGTCTGGAAAGACACCGTCTCCTCCTGCCAAATCTCAGCTGCATCTGGACCTGCGTTTGCCATGCACTCTCAACTTCTCTCTCCTTTTTCCCTGACATGATGCGGCTGGCTGCAGGATATGGAGATCCGGTCCAACACTGCTGCTTACCTACCCCAGATCACCCAGCTCCTCAACAATGTCCCCCGCCAGATGTTGCTGCTGCTGAAGACCAATGACTTGTTAAGGGGGATTGAATTAGCTCTGAACACGCGGGCCAGTGCCAGCTCCTTCCTCAACATGTCTCGCTGCTGCATCAGAGCTGTTTCCAAGTGAGTCTCTTCTTCAGGCACCACTGGCCAGTCATGGAGCAGCAGGGGCTGGCTGTCCCTGGAAGCAAAGAGCCAGGGAGGATCCCAGGGCCAGCAGGCCAGCCAGGGCCCAGTCCCACAAGTAGCTGAGCAAGGCAAGCAGGACAGACTCCGAGATGGTGGTCAGGTCCAATCAAAAGTCCATGTTGTAATGCAACATCATGGTGATAGGGCAGGTTCAAGGTCAAACCAGAAAGTCAATATGTAGATCAGGTGTGGTGGTTGTCAGGCATGTCTGTGGTGACAAGTCAGGGCTGAGGTCAAGCAAGAGGTCTGTATGGGAGCTGAAGTACAGGTCAAGGGGAACAGAGCATGAGCTGGAGGCCATTACTCCTCCAGTGTAGCTCAGGCAGGGACTGAATGTGCAGGTCTGAGATTAGCCTGAGTTCCTGAACTCATGAGCAGAAGGCTGGGGAAGGTCCCAGGCTAGTCAGGGACATAAAGGCTTTTTAGAGCTCCCACTTTAGGCCCTGGCAAGGCCTAACTTGACCTCTTGCCCTCTTACTCTTAGCTGTGGACCATTCCCACTCAATAGCACATCTGCTGTGGTCTTACCCCTGCTCAGTTGCACATCTCTGCCTGTCTGTGTTGTTCACACACCCATCAGACTCTCCAGAGGACAAGTCTGTCACCCTGGGGCTGGGGACAGGGATGGAGTTGGAGGTCTTAGGGTTTAGGGTTTGGTCCCTCCAGAGGAGGGGAAGGGGTTTCCTGTCCATTACAGGCATCATCACTGGAAAGTATTTGTGGGTAGGAAGGATCACTGAAAGTTTACTGCTGCCAGTTTCTGCAGCCTAATTGAGAGGCTGGGGCTGACTGTGAAGATCAGGGTGGTGTTTAAAAGCCAGGAGCAGGAGTCGTGCAAGCAATTTCCATCTGTGAGTTTTATGAGTCAATGCACTTCTGTCTCAGATTCCTCCTCCTTGCAGGAGAAATAACATCTCACTGATGAGAGATGCAAATCCTAGTTAACCTCTGCTTCTAAGGAAAGGTGGAGAATTACTTTTCCTGGAATTAGTATGTCAGGATTGCTGGGCTCTTATGCGTGTGTTACCAGGAAAGGCTGGCTATAGGAGTGTCTGTTCCTTTTAGCTGAAGTGAAGTTGGGCATAGAAGCAGAGGATGCCATGGCTCAGAGTCACTATGCACAGGGGCAAGAACTGGGCTCACAAGGGTTCAGGCTGTCTCTTCTGTTAGAATCATGCTAGGAAGGCAGTCCCCAGCTCCTCAGGAGCACTGCTTGGAAAAAATCCCTGTTCCCATGGGTCTCCACTGCTAGTAATTCTCCAGATGTGGGATGTTCCCCTCCCCTAGGGAAGGGATGAAGATATATGACAGGCTGCCTTCCTGCTGGGCTTCATCCTGCCACATCTAATCCAGCTGTTTCTCTTATTCTAGGTACCAGAGAAGCAAGAGTCACTCGCTTTACAGGAAGGCCCAGATCTCACTCACGGAAGCCCTGAGCCTGTGGCAGATCAGCTTGTATGAACTTTTCCTCTGGCTGAAGGGGTCTCAGCTGGGGAACTGGGTCATTGCTCTCCTGAGGCGGAGGCACCATTCTATGTACTGACATGAACTGGTGGGAGAGGCCCAGGTGCTCCTGCCCTCCCTTCTGCTCTCCACAGCACTTTTGCCTTTCTGACTGTTTCTGCTATTCTATGGGCTATTTTGGGGTCTTATTCTATGTTACATGCTGCACTGTCTTTCTGTCTTTGCCTGTTACGGCATTAGCTTTCTCTGTGGCACTGGGAGGTGAAGCTGTTACTGGAGCTCTGCCGTTTCATGGTTTAGGAGAAGGAGGTGTGGGATACTGTATGTCCGGAAAGGCAGGGTGCTTTCTTTCCCCATCTGAGCAGGGCAAATTCCATTTAGATTCCAGTGTAAAGCAAAAGGCTCTCCTTGCCTCTTTCTTAAATAATCTTATAGAATTTAAGAGAATCCCAACCCTGCCTAGAATGCCTCACATTTCTCAGCCCCTCAGAGAGAGGTGGTCAGTCCCTTTAAAATCTAGTAGTGTTTATGTTAGTTTTTGCAATCTCCTTAGTCTGATTTGTGTTCACCTGTGCAGAGAGTTTCTCAGAAGAGTGAGGCCTTGTGGAGAGCTGGCACTAGGGCCTCCTCTTCCACCACCAGGTAAAAGGGAAATTGTGAGAGGGGTGGACTGGGACTCCAGCTTTCTGAGGTTCATCTCCAGTCCTGTCAGTAAGTGCCTCTGTGTCTTTGGACTTTTCCTGATCTGTTTCCTTTCAGGTGAAATGGGGGAAGGGGACACTGGTCCTGCCTCTTCTCCAATATTCAGGAGGAATGACAACTCAGGGCTCTGAAACTGCTGGTAATGTGTGTGTTCTGTAATGTACTGCCACATAGCAGTATAAATGTGTTGTAGCAAAGACCTTTGGAGGAGGGATGCCTGGCTGTGCAGTCAGGGTGACATTTGGGCCTCTAACTTCAGTACTGTTCCTGTTTCTCCACTGAGTGAGTGATGCCAAGCAGCGCTGCTAACTGCTTGCAAGCCAAATAAAATGACCTCTTGGTCCTTCCTCTTCCTAAGAGGTTTGTTCTGTATCTGGGCCTTCTGGAGCTGCATCAGATGTGTATTGGGATGGAATGGAGGAGAGGGTGTCATTCTGCTGGGAGGATGCACCACTTCTTGCCACCCAGATTCACACTGAGCCTGCCTCCTCCCTGCCCGTGGGAGTGCGCTGCAGCACATCTGTGAGACGTCACCGTCCCTGTGTCATGCACTGAGCATTTCACCTCATCACTGCCTGTGATGTTTCACTGTTCTTGCCTCAGACAAAAACCTGCCACTTGCTCAGTGGTACAAGTGACAGATCTGATGGCTCTGACTCTGCAACTATGGGACAGTTGCCAGGAAGTCTCACCCAGAAGCCTTCTTTATGTGAGACACATTTGGGATCCAGAGAGACATCCCTGATGCTTGTGAGGACTTCTGTAGCCAGAAAGGGTGGATGGAGGTGTCTGCTCAGATCATTTCAGCTTTCTCATAAACTGTCTTGGTGAAAGGGGACACAAAGAACAGATGGGAACATCCCTTTACTGCCAGTGGGCTTGCTAAAATGAGGGTTATTACTTAAGCACTAGGCTGTGCCTGAGAGCCAAACCACAAGACCATACACTATGTCAGTTTGTACATGGTTTCCGAGCTTGCGGTGGTGTGAGGCCCCACTTTGCAGTGAGTCCATTTGCATGGGAAGGAAAGCAGGAAGCAGAGTGTGGGTGAGTGTGAGTCAGGCTCTGAGGAATTGATGCTGTTGCTTGCTGGGTGGGAGAAGGAAGGGATGTAATCTAGAAAAGGTACCTTACTACAGGTGTGCTTGGGCATGAGTTAATGACTGTGGACGTGTGGCTTATGACAGCAACTGTGTACATGTGCAAGAGTGTAGGCACAGATGCCTACCTCAGGTCTGCCAAGAAATGGTGTGTGACTGGCAGAGTTGTGGATGGGGAATTAGTGAACGTGGATATTTGGTCTCCTGTGCAGTCAAATCACCTGACCCTGACATTAGCTCTCTGAGCCCTTCCTACCATGGAGCAGCAGCAGAATGATGTGACCTCCTATCCTTGCTAAGAGCAAAAGAAAGAAACCCCGGTGTCCTGGGTTCAGCAGTAGCAGTCATTTTTCTCCTTCTTAGTAGCTGGTGCAGTGCTGTGGTTTTGACTTTCCGCCTGGGAACAGCGCTGATAATACCGATGTTTTTAGTTGTTGCTCAGTAATGTTTACCCTGGCCAATGACTTTCTGAGTCTCATACTCTGCCAGGGAGGAGGGGAAGCCGGGAGGAAGCAGAGACAGGACACCTGACCCAAACTA
>WYDI02024033.1:0-46348 GCA_009867235.2 Psittacus erithacus | reverse complement strand
AGCACCTTGTTGTTTTTCATGTGCCTTAGCATGCCTTCCAGGAGAATCTGCTCCAAGATTTTGCCAGGCACAGAAGTAGCTGAGCTAGAGCCTAAACTGAAAAGCAACTACCCTACTCAAGAGTCAATGTCATGAATAAACAGAACAGACCCAAGTAAAAAAAGAATAACCTGACTTTTCAAATGGAACAGTGATGTTCAGTCTTGAAATAGAGACATATAAAACAGTTATGAAACTGAAGCAAAGAAAAGAAAAATCTCACAAGAAATCATACTAAGTGCAACTTCAGGTATAAAGCTGAAACACAAAGGCACTACAGCAGTAACATAAGTCTGCTTGTGTTCTCTTGAAGACTCCTACCACCTATGATCTTCTATATCAATACAAGGTCTAAAAGAATTTTTCCCACGGCCTTACACAGCCCAGAAACCATCAAAATAAACATAGGCAACAAAAGAGTACCACCACAACCCAAATGATCTTACACAGTTTGCTTGTTTTCATGCTATGAAAATTACAGGCATCACCTCCAGACAAGTTTTACCTTTATTTTGCTTACCCATTTTATCTACATGCCAAAATACCTAGCTGTTTTTTATTTATTAATATAGCTAGCTAAATATAGCTAGCTATAGTTAAGCTTTTTCCAAATGTGCAAAGGACAGAAATACTGCATGCGGAACACCAGCTCAGGTTACTCAGCACACTGATACTGGCTGGGACAGAGTTTAATCTTCCCCACAGTAGCTTGTATGAGGCTATGTTTTGGATTTGCGTTGAAAACAGTGTTGGTAACACAGGGATGTTTTAGTTACTGCTGAACAGTGCTTGCATAGCGCTAAGGCATTTTCTGCTTCTCACACTGCCCCACCAAGCAAGCAGGCTAGTGATATGGGAGAAGTTGGAGGGAACGGAGCTGGGACAGCTGGCTCACTGACCAAAGGGATATCCCATACCAAATGACACCATGCACAGCAATAAAATCTGGGGGAAGAAGAAAGGCAGGGGATGTTCTGAGTGATGGCATTTGTCTTATCAAGTAACTGTTACACATGATGGAGCCCTACTCTCCTGGAGATGGCTGAACACCTGCCTGCCCCTGGGAAATGGTGAATGAACTCCTTGTTTTGCTTTGCTTGTGTGCAGCTTTCACTTTACCTGTTAAACTGTCTTCACCTCAACCCACATGTTCTGTCATTTTTACCTTTCCAGTTCTCTCCCCCATCCGGCCAGGGGAAGCAAGCAATTGCTGCGTGAGGCTGAGATGCCCACCAGTTAAACCAAGCTAGAAAACGGCAGAATTCAGGTAACATGCAACCTTGACACATTTACCTTAAACAGAATAAAGACACTGTTTAATTACACGTCCTTACTACTTGGTAAGTTAGAGAAGTAGATATTTTTCAATTAAGAAGTCTATCCATGATTCCAGTTCTCCAAGATCTCTAAACAGTTCATACATTTCCTTTATAGATCAGCTCTCTGAGGGAGACCAATAAAACTTACATCATATAACCCACGCTGGATTTCCTTAAATTTCCTATTATGTTATTTCAGTGAATAACCTGAGCACTTGAAGAACATCAGGAGAACAAGGAAATACGAAACAGAAACGCCAGACAGCTTTAAAAGAATACAGAAATTCCTTACCATGAAAAGTGCCATATGAATAGGTACAGTAGTGTTTACATAGCATAACAAACAAAGACTAACAACAGAGTAGAAATAGCCAGAGGCAAAATTATTTCCTAGTTTACATGAAAAAACATCAGAAGTTAAATATTCTTTCACTAGGATTAAATATACCCAGCAGATCACAAGCTGGATGCATTTTACAGAACTACTACTGTCACCTCAGAACTAAAGGTTTAAAGTATGTTAAAACTGTTGCTATTGTTTACTGAGGCAAACAAACCCGTATCTTGGGTTGCTATTCTGTTTTTTGTTTGCAGAATAAGAAGCACAAGTGGCATATTGATACGCCAGCACTTCTCGGGACGGAACTGGCAGTGTAGTCAGCAACACGTGAGATTTCCCAAGCCAGAGAGGAGATCACTGGAAGTTTCAATGTACTTATTCAGCTGTAGTCCTTACTGCCAGTGTACTTTTTGCTGATGCATCTTTTTGGTGGACAAAACGAAGGAAACTGTTTTTCCCTACTCCTCTTATCTGGGATGTTTACAAAGAAATCCTATCCTTTGTGGATGCCTCATTTACATCCAGGGAGTGTGGTGTGTGTGATATGGGGGAAGCAGACCTCAAGATTCAGCTTTCAGAGTTAAGAGGGCTTGTCAAATTAGGGCAAATGGAGAGGTTAAAAGCTGTGGTAAGCAGGTATGGAATCTTCCAAAATAACTGTATAATTACAACAATCTTTAGAAAGTCTTAATGATAAACTAATTACTCAGGTCAAAAAAGAATCCTCAGTCACCTTTCCAAACTGGACAGAGCAGCATGGGATGTACCGAGCCCTGACATAGCCAAGGGGGAAAAGGGACTACTGCTGCAATTACAAGTCCCCAGTTTTTTCTTCGCGCTGCCACTGCAGTTACCTTCCTGTCCCATAAGCTGACCTATTAAGGCCCAACTGGCAGAAAGCTAGAATACTGTTGCTAATTCAGCCCCCAAAGCGACATACTGTAAGATCAGCTGAACACCAGTGGAAGAGGAAGGTGAGGAAACTCATGAGGGAGGGATATTAAGGGAGACTACTTTTGTAACACAGGCCTGAATTTACTGTCTTTCCAAACAGCACTTAAAGTAACTTTGCTCATCTGTGCAGATGCATCTTGGCTTCTGGTCTCATCTGTAATTCAGGCCTTTAATCATATTCCCAAATTATGCTGTAAATAAAGTCTTACTTTTGTTATGTTCTTAGAAAGAAGGTGCAAAAATTGCTGAGCAGTGAAATTACAGAGCAAAAGTCTATAAAGACCAGACAATAAATAGTGTAACATAATCAATGGTACTTAATCAGGGACGATGCATCATCTTTTCTGTATTTTCAGCACACACAGCCCCCATCATTCTGGTCCACACACAGTGCTCAGCAGCAGGTAAAGTAGACAGCATACCTCAGATGTGTGAGCTGCACAGAGAGCGGGTCACCCTCAGCATCCCACAACCACCCTCACTCCACCTGCAACACTCTCCCCTTACACACATACTTGGGAAGCAATTTTTGTTTAGATAAGCACAATGAAGTATTTTGAGCACTCTGAATACTGGTCAGAGCATTAGTTTTATACACTTAATATTTTTATAAGATTTTTCGTCAAAAGATACCCTGAAAAGACATGTCTAACAGGATTCAGACTTTGTTTCTGTAATACATTGCACATTTTCAGATCTCACAAATACTCCTTTCTGATTTCTGCGCTTTTTAACTTGATCTTGTGTGCAGATTTGTGCTTGCATTACACTGCTTTGAACTGTAGATTATTTCCTACACCTGACAGAAATTCGGAATCTGTAAGCTGAACAGCAGAATGACGAAACACAAAAGCCTTGTTTTGATGATTCTTCTTTCCTTGAAATTTCGGACTGCCCAAGCAGTCCGATTATTAATTAACAATCCTATTAATCCCAATAATAATTTGGAATATTACATGCGAATGTACAAAAAGTGCAAAGTAATACTGTTAACTTTTTCAGTTTGAAAGACAGAAAAAGAGCACGACTGCTGGAAATCACTCTTAAAAAGCGCAGCAATGTCAAGTTTTGTCACTTGGGGGCAGCACACCAAAGGAAACCGAAACACTCGAGCAAGAGGGCAAAACTCAGCCAGCCCACACTCCTTTACATGTCTCATACAAGCGCCAGAATTCCTGGAAGGCCCTAGTCAGGTTCACAGATTTAACAGAGGCTCCTGAATTTTTAAGACTAGTGACTTCACATTCAAGAAGACATTAAAGGCTCAAGATTAAGAGAGCTCTACTTCAGTCTTTCTGACTAATGTTTACAAGTTCACCTGCCTCCACCAAAATTTGGCATGCATTGCCAAATGCATGCTAAATAACATTCCCAAGCAGGTGCAAGCATGGGCAAGCAAACAGAAGCAAAACTTGAAAGCCTGACATCCCGCTGGTGCTAACTCTTCATTCAAACCGAACTAAATAGGGGACTTTGATTCAGATGCAGCATCAGTTTGGATTCTACCTTCTCCCCGTGCTGCCAGGAAAGGCCTACAAACACACCGGAAAACTCATTACAGTGATTTAAACTTCTCCTACCAGGATCTCTTCAACCACCTGATACCATTGCAAGCATTACACATGAAAGGCAGCACCACATGCAGTAAACACTTGACAGTGCTACTATGAACCATGACAATGAACCAGAACTGATAGTCTTTATCCATTTAAATAATTTATGCTAGCCAAGGTCAGATTTATTAAATTAATACTAGATCATAATAATTAAATAATTTAACAAACATCCAAGAAATGTTTGAAACTATTACTACTGAAGCAGGAAGAAGATACAATGAGAACACAATGATCTGCTGCTCCTTGTCCTCTTGTTAATGTAGCAATGGCTCATTTACCACATGGGAAACAGCTTCTCTCAAACTGATCTTGCACACCAGCATGTACAAAGCCATACAAACAGTTCTTTTATTTCTGTAGCTAGATGATAAACAGCTTTATTTTGCACTATTTGTACCCTACATGCCAGACTTACCTATGGCTAATAGGAAACTACCATATGGTATCCCATCATTATCACACAAGTTGCAATGGGAGTTTTTAGATGTATTTTCTATGTATTAAATGTCAATCAGCATAATTTCAAGATCTAAAACATTTCTTAACAATGATCCCATGCAAAAGCAATAAAGTATTTATAGTACCATGATTTTTTTTGTACTATGCATAAGCTGATATTATTCAAATACTTGACATCTGAAACAAAGAATTTCAGAGAACGAACTATCATTATTAAAGCATTAGGGAGACTGAGTCATCACATTAAGCTAAGCATAAGGAAATACACTCCGCATGAATCACAGAAAAGCAACTGTGATATTTAAAAATATAAAATAAATTCAAATACAGAGGATAAGCTTTCCCTCCCTTCCTCACACCTGACCAAATAGCTTATTGTTACCTAGTATATATGCAGTCTGTTATGGCCCTTCAATTTGATCAGCTTTAGTAAAACTACACTTTCACCGGGGGACACAAACACACACATGAAACAGGTTAGCCTAATCCATCATAACAGCAAAAAGATAAAATGGAGACCAAGAGGGAGAGATGAAAGCAAACAGAAAGCAAGATTAGCACAGCAGTTTGCCATCAGAGGGAGTACCAGCCTTAAACAAAAGCATTCAGCTTCCAGGGGAGAGCAGATATGCAGCTCCAGGGCGATTATGAACACCTACACAGGTTTAAAGGAGGGCTGGTCCTCCACATTTTTTGTTGATAAACAGCATATATGGGAAACAGCTGCAAGAAAACAAAGAAAGTTGTAAAACAGAGCTACTATACAGTTTTTATATAGAGACAGACAAGGCTATGGGATACTGAACAACAGCTTCCAAGATCTGCTCATTTAAACTAGTAATACTAAATGAAAGTCAGGAAAAAGGTGCTCCTGGTTGGCTTTCTCAGAAGCTTACTGCCTTCAGAAGTACAAAAGGATACTGCATTGCAATATGGAGCTTGATTTTGGGCCTGACTGAAATGAAAATAGACAAGTAAAACAAATAAGGCACTCATCTACACACCAGCCTGTGCTTTATCCCATGCTCACTTCTCCCTTGCTGCTGTTCGGTGCCAAGTGTGACTTAACACGCTGTACGCTCCTCTGCTTACCTGTTAAAAGCAGACCCTCAGCTGAGGCACGGATAAAAGAGGGGAGAATGATCCTACTAAAAACGAAAGCAACACACACCCTCCCCCAAACCAAACACACAAGTTCCCAAGTCTCCTTTTCCTGCTGCTGAAGAGGGAAGAGATAACCCTTTTCTCAGCACATTCAGGACCTACAGGATGAAGTCTGCTTAACACTGAAGCTCTAATAGGCTCAGCCTAGTTGAGAAGGGAGAATGTTTTCCAATTTACTCATGGCCCAAAGCGCAGAATATATTAGCTTCCTAACACTAGGTAAGTAGTTACCTGCATTTCAAACGTACTGAAGAAGTAGCACAGTAGGGTTACAGTACCTCAGAGTATTTTCTACATTAAAATGGTGCAGCAACTTTCTTTGGTAATCTACATTTTTCCATTTAAAAGTGGCCTCCACAAAATCAGCAGAACTCACCCTTTAAAAGGTAAGTTAGCTTTTAAAAATTAAATCAACTGCATTTTAGTCGAGGGGGGGGAAACCCAAACCAAACCACCAAAACCAGACGCAAACAAAAGCCCCCCAAGCCCAATTGAGAAAGGAAGGTGAACTAAAACCTGATTTACAGCAAAATTATTCTACTTGGGGCAGGGGGAGGGAAACACTCTTTTTCACAGGAATCAAAAGCTGGAGGAACATACTTGGTGTTAAGTACCTCGCCTTCTTAGGACAAGTGTAAATGAGTCATACCATCTGTACTCACAAAGGATAGTCTGGCAAGATAGCAGGGAGAACACAAAGCAATATGACGCTCTGCTCTTAATGTTATGGAAGCATTTAAACTGGGTAACAGAGGAAGGCTTATCAGTTAAAATAGGAACTACTCACATTAACAAGACACTGTGCACCTTATTCTCAGAATTTGTAAATATTGGCAGAATTCTACACAGTAATCTACAGTACTACAGAGATCCTGTAGACTGACATATAAAGACACTGCAGAGGCGGATTAATGTTGCATTTCATGTAAATATATTTATCCCACAGAATAATGCAAGAGATGATCAAAGTAGAAAGCAAATATATTGTAGCAAGAAGTCATTCCAGAACATCAATAATTCAGAGAGAAGCTATTTAAGATAACCATTTGTTACAAAGACAAGACAAAATGCATTTACAAAGGGAAAAAAAAATCAAACAACAAAATCAAGGCTGGCAAGCAGCCTTCTAAACAGAGTTGTGCTGATCAGAGTAAAAGCAATAACCACACTGGAAGAAACAAGGGACTTTGCAAAGATGCAGTGTGAGACTAACCCCAGCAAAGGGGGCAGAGGTCTCATCCAAACAGATGTGCCCTGGCAGTATCTGAGTGAAGGCGGACAAAGCTGGTGCCAACATCTGCAGCCAGGTGCCTCAGAAAGTTGCTATTCCCAACAAAACGGAGCTGTGTGGGCGAGGGACCTGAATTCATGGAAATCATAACCAAGGTGTAAAGGCTTATCATGGAACAAATCATTAATATTGGAAAAATGTGCAAAGCTTGGGTTTGTTTTTCTTTTAAAAAGTCCTTAAACTACATGGAAGGCTGAACGTTATTTGTTGTAATAAAAACAATATATTTTAAAATACAAACCCAAGCTTTACTTTCAATCTCAGGGTATGTAAGTTGATACATAAACTAACAGAGGGTAGATTTAGATTTAGTTGACATTTAAACTAACAAAGGGCAGCTTTAAATGAGACATGAGGAAGAAGCTCTTCCCTGTGGGGGTGGTAAGGCACTGGCACAGGCTGCCCAGAGAAGCTGTGGCTGCCCCATCCCTGGCAGTGTTCAAGGCCAGGTTGGATGGGGCTTGGAGCAACCTGGTCTAGTGGAAGGTGTCCACTTATGTCCAACTTATGTTGGTTTATTTACTGTATCCGCTAACTTTTTCATTGGTAAAATCAGGCATGTTATTGCAGTGCATTCTGCAGGTTATATTAATAGCATTTACAATTCCCAGTAGGTTAGCAGCTATTCACAAAGATGTCTGCTCCCAGTAATCACAGTTCACAAGAAGGCACATTAACATAAACTAAATATCATTAATATATATGTCCAGCTGTGAGAAGAGTTGATTTGAGGGGAGGAGAGGATGTGAGGGGGGGGTAGGAGGATGGTATAACCATACCACTTCCTCAGTGACTACCTATTTACCAAGTACTACCACTCAGAGGAGCTTCACAGGCAAATGAAGCAGTAACTCAAAGCTGTTTCATTATGAATTGGCAGAACTGTCAGAGATCATGGCAGAAGTATTACACCATTCTTAAATAGAAGTAGACTCAAAAATAGATTTAAGAGCACTCCTGCTGTTGGATCCTACTTAATGATTTGCTGTTCAGGAAAAAAAAAGGCTTTAAGCTAGAACAGGTCCCTAGCATAAAACAAGAGGTGAAATAATGAATCTGCAAACCTGGAGAATATGAAGTATCGCAAACGACCGAAGCAAAAACACGCGCTGATCCTCTGATGTTCACCCCACTGTTAAAAATGAAAAACGATCAAGGCAGAAGAGGAGCAAGATCCTCCAGAGATTCCAGAGACCTTTACCTACAGGTTATTTCAGTGTGTGCACACGGATCTCTTCAAACAATAACTGCACATACAAAAAGTCATTATCAACTTCAAAATTTATTATATACCTGGGATTGACAAAGAGTTTATAAAAAAACACAAACAAAAACAACAGCTCAGATACCTTTTACAGTCCTCAATTTCATTTTTACTACTTTTTAAGTGCTTCAGAAAGAATTTCAGTTAAAAAATTGGGGAAAAAAGGGAAGCAAGTAGAAGATGAATTCTGACCTGACATAACATTAAAAGGACAGATAAAAAGGTAGACAATAGCACTGCTTCTTAAGCTGAGGGAACAAATCTTTAAATACTGTTTCACACATCTTTTAGCAAGGTAATTATCTGGATAAAAATAAGGAAGCGTGCCATGAGTCACAGGAGTTCAGATGTGAATCAAGCCATCAAGAAAGTTTACAACCAGGACAGAGGTTTTTTTTAGAACCTACAGCTACTTTTCAAACACACTGTACTTTAATAAGACCAGAACAGAGTAATGCTTTCCAACCTGAACAGGTGCTTGTCACATTCAAAGAGGAGATGAGAATTCAAGAATTGATGTCCATACATGTTAAAATCAAAGAAGAAAACACAGGTTCAGAGCCATTTGAGTGCACGTTTGTCCATAGTGAGTTACTCCTCAAAGGTCACAGTCTTGCTTCACAGAAACCTCAGCGCTCAAAACCCATGAGAACTGAAGAGTTAAAACCCCTCAGGTTATTACCACGGAACAGTGCTTTTCTGGTACATAGCTGTCACATGTTTTAGAACAGCCACTGGAAAACAACAGTTAAAATGGTTATTGGGTAGAGGGAGGAAAGCATCACATACTTCAGCTATCTGCCAAGAAGCAAAGATCAGACTTGATCAACAGCATTTCTAGGATAGCAGGGTGGCAATTGCTGAGGGAATCTTGTACCAGTTGTGTCAACTTTAAGACCTTCTATATTTAATTAATGGGGTTTAACCACCACAGTTTTATTTCCATGTATCTGAGTTTTAACATTTCCAGTCAACCTAATATGAGGGTAGGAAAAACACAGAGGGTTAGGAGCATTTTAGAAAATACTGTGAACCTACACACCCATCAGAAAGGCTTTATGTTTTATCATGCTATTTCAAACAAAAAATATGCACTTGTGAAATGAAATTACGTGATAGGCATAAAAAGAATGTCTACTGGAAACATTCAGCTGATGCATTAACAGGAACAAATCATCATAGGTAAAAACCTCCTTGGAGTTTCCCACCTCCCAAAAGGAAAGTAATACATTTTAAAAGGCTATCTTTAGAGTGATTTTTCGAAAGCAAAAAGAGAAGTGCATCCAAATGGCCCCACAGGATCTTTAATGAGAAAATGCTGTAACACATATGGAATAACAGTGCATGTGGTCATTTGTCCACCAACCCAAGCAGCAGCTGCCAAATTAATCCTGTTGACCGTCTTTAAAAGGCCATTTAAAAAAGAGGCAGAAAGCCACAGCAAAATACATGGAATAAGCAGGTTTTGGAACAAACTTATGAGTATGCAATTTCATATAAACATTTCCAGAACTGCTGATGCACATGGGGTTTTGTTGTCATACCAGCCTCCAGGCTACTGTTACAGGACAAAAACATGGCTTTAAGGTGGGACACATCAACTACTTCTCTCAGAACAGGTGTTAACTGTCAAGCTTTTGACACAGCTCAATGATCTATAGCTTTTATGTCCCCAAAATGCAAGCTCTAAAAGAGAACTGGCCAGCAGACTTGAGGCACAATTTCAGCATATGGATATAGCAGCAGTTCACCTTACAAGAGGCCCAAATCAGTCAATGGCAGGTCAGGTATCTGAGCAAAAAGTGTGATTTGTGTTTTACAGCCCAGTGTGGTTCCATGGGAAATGCAGAGGACACTTCCACATGCTCCAGGACTTCCTCCAGGGAACAACCCAGTTGCTTGGACAGGATATAGAGCTCAGCAGCCAAACATCTCTCTTATCCGGGCTCTGCCAATTGCTTAAAGCTTCAGTTACAACTGTCACTTCCACATGAATGCAAGAGCAAAGCTGGCGTTGTTACCTGCTATGCAGAAGTGGCACAGCCGACTCTGCTGCATTAATACAGCCTGCAAAGAGAAGGTAGGTGCCAGAAGCTGGTCATCTCCCCTATCTGGTCAGAAGACTACTGTGCATAAGGGCACAACGTTTAAGCTCAGCAGGATGGGTCACTACACAAGAAAAAGGGGGTTCTGCAAGGAAAATTAAGGAGTAAAAAAAATATTTTAAAAAATGCTATTAAATTTTCACAGACAATGGAATACTGAAAGGGGTGTGGAAAGACAGGTTAACTGTTAGAGATAAGCCCACCTGCACAACAGACACAGACATTCTCACGAAAATCAATCCCAAGTAATGCCACCAACCTAAAGCTGATCACTTAAACCAAACCAAGATCTTGCTCATTTATAGCTAAAGCGGCCTAACATTGACTAAACAGAATTCATTTCCAAAGTACACATGGTTACCCTCAAATACCTTGGTGCAGCGCTCTTTAGAATAAATGAAACAAGTCAGATTTTTCCTTGACAGACAGGAACCCAAGGAGAATGGTGCCATGCGGAATTGTGATGTTTTTTACTTCTTCAGGGGTGACAAGGACAGGGGTCAGATGGGAAAAGGTTGGGAAAAGACAACCTTCCAAACACAGAAGCAAAAAGTGATGTGCACTTAACGGGATGCAATCCAAAACAACCAAAATCAGGACAAAAGAACCACCCTATAAAATAATATTCCAGCAAGCATACCACATCTCTCCACAGCAGTGCTGCAGCGAGTTCTCTGCCCTCTGTCCTGGACTCTTTAAATCCCTCCACACAGGGAGGAGACCTTGGGAAGAACACACCTCCCTACCAGGGGTACTCCTCCTCAGAACAGACAGCTGATGGCTTTACTTATACTTTAAAAGCTAATTTCTACCTATGTTTAGATGAAGGGCAGACACAGACAAATCAAAGTAAATTATCCTGGTTTCTGTTTTTGCTCTTTGGATGCATTTACATAGCATGCAATAATCTTTACAACGCATTAATTACTTCACTTTTATTACATTTGCTGTACTTAAATGCATGATTTTATCAGGACATTTGACAAAACCAGAAAATAATGAAAAATATTTGAAGTTGGTTTGACTACACACATGCCACTAATTCAAAAGCTTCCAAAAGTGTCTTGAGTTAAGCAGTCATATGGGAATTACTACGGACAGTTAGTGAGCCGAATCAATCACTTGGGGCCGGTCACAAAGCTGTCAGAGTTTCAGGATAAGTACAACTCTGTCAGACTTTGTAAGAGAAGCTTTTGTTTTCCCCAGCTTCTTCTGGTTTTGAACACTGAACAAACCACGTAACAGAAGTAATTGTAAAGGAAATACCATTTGTTCCAGAAGAGGCTACTGTTGTCTAATACCACTTTCAAGCAGTGAACTTTCACAAACTCGTTCCAAGTGCTTAGCTCATGAAGCTGTTAAAAACAGCCCATGAAGCTGTTAAAATTTAATCCTTTGGCAACAAATATATACACTATTTAAGCATCTTTTTTTAATTCTTTGTATACAAGTAGATGGTATACTTAGATCTTAACAAGTTATAGTCATGTATTTCCCTAATGTAACTTCTAAATTTGAAATTTCGCTGTCCTGTTCTCTACATCCTCAAGCTGACCATTCCCTCAAAGTTCCCACAATCCACGCCAATAAACCACACTGAAAATACATTAACCTTTTGTCTAGTCTTATCACTAAGAACCTTTGTGCAAAATAATACAAACAGCACAACAGAAAGTACAGCGTATCTCTCATAGTATAGAGAACATTAAGTACAGAAGAGCAAGAAAATTACCATAAATGCCATGTAATTCACAGTATTGAACCTGATTTTTAAACACTAATAGCCACAGGTGTTCTCAGAACTTTGCATACTTTTAACAGCTTTCATTTACTTCAGCATAGCTGAGTAAGATTCTGCTATCATGTCATACTCCCTCCTCTGACATAGAAAAGCTAGAACTGGATACTTAGGTAAGGTTTCTTACATATCAAATTACTTTTTCAATTAACACTTTGCAAAATACTTCTTTATTGAATGTTTGTCAGTCTGGTGTCATGTGTGTGCCTCCCCTACCACTGCATTCCATTTGTGCATCTTACACTTTTATGTCACCTATGTGGGCTTTGACACCTACCAGGACCAGTACTAACACTATTATTCTCCAGTCACCTGCTGTACAGCCCACAGCAGAGACAGATGACCTACTCATGGAGCAGCCCCTGGAGGACTATGATTTTTAAGCAAATATATAAAAAATAAAAATCAAAAATGCTTGATGTTGTGGAGCAGTTTCAAGAACAAGCACGAAGCAGAGGCTGTAATCTGACCTTCACTGAGTCTTCCCAGCTTCTAAAACAACAATTATGAAGGCTAAGGGCTCTAACTTAACCCTTCTGTGTTCCTTATTTTTTAACTAAAACTACTTATAACAACAATATCTCCTAAGAAACATACAAGTGATATATCTACAACTTTGGTGAAGACTGATGAGTGCGATTTTATTATACCTTTACTTTCCAAAATAATTATTCCCAGTGCAATCTTATAGTCAAGACATTTAAAACAAACAACAACAACAACAAAAACCAAACACCCCAGCTTTGTAGTTTTATCATTGTTTATGCCAGAAAATTAAACCAGAGTCAAATGCATGAATGCCCTCAATCACAGCCCACTGATTTGAACGGCTCTGCAGCAGGATCAAACTGGGAAACAGAATGGAAGTGAGGAAGTCCATCTTGATAAGGTTTTCATTAATGGCAATTTGAAATGGTATCTTTTCCAACTGCTGATAAAAATATTTGCACAGCCAATGTGCTCATGTTGTGGTATCTCATACAACCATACCAGGTGATATAAGGAATATAAACCAGTAAGCTTAACTACTGGTTATAATTCAATTTCTCACAAGGCAGAGATGAAGTATTTTCTTCCATTACAGAAGACTTCAACTTATTCTTAGGCTGACATGCTTCATTAACTACTGCTTGTAGAGAAGTGACTAATTACTATTTTAGTTTATGCCAACTTAGTAATTTTTCTATGAGTGTATTTTTTTACTAGATATTTCCCTGCCCCAAGCATGTATCTTTCTGCGGGGAGATAGAGGGATCACTAGTCACAACAGGCATGACTCCAAACCGTGACTGGATGGTCTCCAAGAATTAAGAGCTGCACATATAGAAGCATAAAAGGGAGTTAAGAAGTTGAAGGGCTCTCTGTGCATACATGTTTCTCTGACAGAAAAGGCTGCAGCAAGTTCAGACTACTCTTACCATGCAGTTTTCAGTTAACTGGACTACCCAAACATGACCCTATACTTTCCCTGTAATTTCTTGAAAACAGATAAAGGGAAGAAAAAGCCTTTTTGGTCATTTTCAGAGCTCTAATGTAAAACTATGAGTAGTAGAGCATGTTATTAGCCTAGTAAGGGAGAAAAATTACTCTAAAATGCTGCATTTTGAAGAAAGCTGGCATACAGTTTTCATATGGGAGACTGGGAAAAGCTGAGGCTCCTGAAAGGCAGCACATGTGGTAAACAAGCATGTTAAAGAAGAACTTTTCTTGTTTCAGTGTTCTTACAGTCAGCGTAATTCAACATAAGATGTTATAAACAGAAGCAGGCATCCTTAAGACCCTAGGTTCTCCCACAATTAAAGAGGAATTCACAACCACACTCAAACCCCAAAACAATCCAGAACCAGACAAGAAAATTAAGCACACTGCTGACTTTCAAAACACACTCTAAGAAGTTCCAGGCCAAGAGTGTTGAAGCTACTTTCACAGGGAGGTTCAAGGCAGACCACACTCAAGTTCCTCCACTCATCTCCCAGCCCCCAAACCAAAGGACACTCACAGAAGACGCCTCTTGACTGCTGTTACAAAGGAAGACATTACAGTAAGTTTATCTGAGCTGAAACACTCCTGTCTAGTTCCTACTCAGGAAGACTTTCAAGGAATAACTCTGCAGTCATTTGCTAACCTAAATAATTCATCAGCCCTCTCCCTTTTCACCGCTTTGCAGAAGAAAAGAATGAGTGACTGCTTAAGCTCAGCTGCAACCAAGTACCAAACCGTGGCCTCAGGCAGGAGATTCAATCATTATTGTTAGAAACTTTGCAAATGAAAAAATAAAACCCAAGAAGCAGCTTGTCATTAAACTCCATCCTAAACCTGTGAAACTCCTACCCTTTCATGAAAATGTACTTATCCACTGACTAAAAAGACTGAGGTTCATTTAGGCAATGTATCTACACCATTTCTTACACACAGTCCTACCCTAGTCCCTACCAGAAATATACTGGCATTCAGTCCTTCATGTATCTGTATTTTCTTCTATCTGGCAGCTGGCCTCCACTGTGGCAAAGAATTTCTAAGTAAGTCACATAATTAGCAACACTATGGCTGTTAATTAACCTTGTAAAAGAAGAACAGAATAACAAGAAAAATGTATCTTGATGTTTCTGCCTGCACTGAACTTTGCCTGTTACAGGTCATTTTCACTGCTTCTTACCTAATAAAAAACCCATGACAGTGCAAATACACACCAAAGCAGTTGCCACCTCACTTCTGCAACCATGCCACACAGTATGCAAACTAGGAACCTGGCATTTTGAACAGGCACCCAGTGATGAGTCATTGCTTCACAGCCATGCTACATGTCACTGCGCTCTACACAAGACCATGAAATCTTCAGGTCAAATGAGATCATTCCAACAACCCCTCCTTTCTTGAATTATTCATCCTACTTTTACAAGCTATTTTGCCCAAAAATAAGTGGTGTCAGGCAACATAGTGTGCACTGTAGTTATGATACATAAAAACCAAGGGGATAGGGAGCTTTTGAGAGCATGCCTAAAACACATGTACTTCAGTAGAGGCAGTAAGGGCTCCCACAGTGCAGAAGGCTCAACTCCAGCAGACATTTCCTGCAGACACGCTCATTCTTTCTTTGGGTCCAGCTAAGTGTGCTGACTGCTACCACAAGACTGAGCTTCAGGCCTAGAAGATTTATTTCTGCTTGTGGTCATTCTGAAAGCAAAGAGCCAGTTTTCTATAGAACCTACTCCAGAGTGACAGTCCCAAACAACTTCGCAACACCTCCAACCAGCATGGAGAAGAGCACTGCTAATACCAGTATGGCAAGCTTCCAGGGAAGGGGAGCTGAACTTCTCTGACGGTCTCCACAGACACCACTGGCATTGCTATCCCTTCTGTCATTTGAACAGATACTATTTCTCTGGCTTATGTAAGTTCCAGAGAAGAACTTTATAGAAGGAAACATATCTCACTGCTTCCCTATGTAAAGGGATTGTATGTCGAGACAGGAAACCAGTGTGATACCCTAAATACTTATGGTATTTTTTACAGTCACTGCAACAGCTACAGAGACTTTCAGAGCAACCTTAGGTTGAACTACAAAGATGTCATCAGCAGCTTTTTAACTCATGCCTATTTTTCTGCAAAATTCTTCTACTTGGGGGCACAGAGTCACAAACCATGGTACTTCTACTTTAATAGTTATCAGTAGTTATTCTTTAATTAGGTATGCATAAGACTACTCACACAGTTTTGACACATATGCAGAACCCTGGAGGAATTTTATGAACCTTCAGATGAGGAAACTTCATAACTAATCTGTTCTAGATTACGTATGTTATTAGTTATTAGATTAGTTACCTATAGTTCTCATAACTAAGGCAAACTATGAAAAATATTGCTTTTTTTAAGCATTTTGTGGCTTGTTAGATGTTGTGAGTTTTTTTAAAAAACAAAAAGCCAATTCACAGCATGCAAAGTTGAAGTCCTCCCAAAAATAAAACATGCGGCTGCAGTCTGCTCTATTTGCCCTTCCAAGATGACTTATTTCATATACTTGACCAAAAACCACTTCTTGCATCTCTAAGTGTAGAAATACCACAGAACGCATTCTTTCCTCTGTATTATTCACAGCATTAGTTTAAGATTATAGATGCTGGGAGAATCCCCTTCCTGTGCTGTAGAAAGGTACTGCAGATAAAAGCCACCCCAGGAACCAATGTCCTGAAGTCACTGTAAACAGAGCTCCATGGAGTAGCTGGCTGTCTGCTGGCTTTTGGATGATCCTTGACTATGAAGCTCTGATGTTCATTGGAAGAGGTTTGCTGTTCACAAATACATCCAATCTGTGATATCTTAACCATTTTTGTCCTTCTCGTTCTCACTCCAGTGATTTATAGATCCCTTCTTCATTTTTCTTTTCCTCTTGTTATGAAGACCATGAAAGAATTCCCCTTTTGAGCTGCATTTCTTCTGCAGTAGATTGAATTGACTATGCACAACCCTGACTGCAAAAACTATAATTTGTTAAACTTATGGTAAAACGAAGAATAGACCTATGTCTATGGATAGTTCTATTTTAAGAGACTTCTCAGTTCGTGATCCAACTAGTGTTAGATAATAATCTTTCAATGGCTGTGTGACTGTGGATGGAAAGAAACAGAACACACAGCATCATGGGGTAGAAGTGGAAGAAAAAAGAATGATGAGCTGGGTGGTTACTGTAGGATCAGGAACAATGCAGGATGTTAATGGCATTTGCAACCTTTCAGGTGACAGAGAAGTGACAAGTGTTCTTCTAAAAGTCCTCCTTAACCCTGAAAATTACCTCCCCCAGAATGAAAGAATACTATGAAAAAAAAAGGCAACAGATACAGCAAAACCATAAAACAAAATATTGCTCCTGAGACTGAGACAGGAGCAAAAGAAATGAAAGCTACCAGGCAGTACCAATACATTTCTCTAATTTGGCAAAGAGATTGCACAGCAACACATTATTAAGCATATAACCGCTTTTGATTGATCTTCATGTTTTAACAAACATTCGCAAGAACCAAACAGAACTCTGTAGTTACAAAGGAATTGAAGCAAAGGGGAGGGAATTCCATTAACATGCTATATCTGAAGTGTCCTTGTACCATGACTTGGGATGTTTCACTAATTCAAAGCAATGAGTAATAACGTAACCTGAAAAATAATGTAAGCATTTTGTTTTTCTTCACCTGCTTATTTTATGCATGCTCTCCCTTCATTTTAGCCAACCAACACTACTTTGTGGGGTGACGCTGGTGAGACAACGAAGTATTAGCAGAAGTAGAATAAAAGCAACAGACGCCACACAGAGATCTGAGACAGGAAAGAAACATGAATGCTTAGGATGGAAAGAAAGGTGTTGCATAGACTACCTGCCCACCATCACGAGCAATGGACACAAGAAGCAGATGACCTAAATAAAGGACATGGAAGGAGAGAATACTAATTACCCCTAACATTATACAAAACTGTGTCTGCAGCAATGGATTTAAATGACTGCGTTATGCACTAGTTACAGATTATGTTAGTATATAAATAACTACAGAACTTCCTGAAAGGGGGGTCTGGTTTGTTATTTCTTTTTTTCTTCCCAGCTAAGCTGTCTATAACTCAAGTAAGTTCTTCAGCTATAAGTTAGGTAGATCCTTGGTCTCTTGTGCTGCCAGCTGCTGGATGACCACGTTCCTGAATGGAAGGTTTGACCTCCTCCTTGTTTACAGGTACCAGTACAGCTGGAGCTATGAAAACGTAGGACAAACAGCAAAATTTTTAAATGAAACACTGAATTCCTCATGATTGCCAGAATTTCTCTAAACATTAAACCAGCTCATTTTGGCCTCAGTGCTTTAACTACTGCAATTTCATTCTCATTTTGTCATGCTGACTAGAATCCTTGCTTGTGCCCCCTTCTCTTCCTTCCTTAAAGGTAATGTTATCTTTGCTTTCCTGAAGTTAAAATAAATAAATAATGCAGATGTACTCATGTTTTCTTCTCTGTATGGGATGGAAGTACGGGATTTCAGCACAAAGTGAGAGTGAACCTCAAGTACGACTGCAGAATGACCAAGAACAACTTATAAGCAAATGCTCATCGGCTGGAATCAGGAAGGCCATTAAGTAATGATTCACTGCTTGACAATATAGAAACATTAAATATTTAGGATGGCTTCACAGCAGATCAGGACTTGGACAGAAATAGAATAACTCACACAAACAGGCAAAGTTGTGTACAAAACCTAACATTCACTAAGTTCTCCTAATGTGAGTCAGTTTATAATTAAGAGGCATTCTTTCCTATTTCTTTCCTCTCCATTCCCATAACAACATAAGCTTAAGCAAAGTGTTAGAAAAGGTAGACCTTTGCTTTACACTTCTCAAATTCAAATATAGTTCCAGTAATTTTGTGAGAAAAACACTCACATGTTCAGGCTGTCCTAAATAGGAAGGCCTAGTCACATACACAATCTATTTACTAGTATAGTCCACCCAATTCACATACTCGCATTCCTGTAGAAATAATCAATGAAAATCTAAGGTTATATTCAATTCACATTAAAGATAATTTCATTTTTACAGAAGAGAAGACATCAGATGCTTCACATAACAACTAGTTCCTCAATCTACAAGGATGCTAAGGACCAACTATTTTGCCCGTTTCATTTGCATATCACTGCTGGTGCTTCCTGTTTAACTCTCTGCACTCACTCAGGGGGCTAACAGTCTTACCTTCCTTTCTCTCCCAACTACTCAGTCCCACCACTCTTGTATTAGCTCCAGGTTTGTGCTGAAATGGATTGGTGCTGTACAACTCATCAACACCTAAGCAATTACAACTGAAGTAACACGGTTAAAATGGTCTATACCCACCCCTTCACAGTGCCATTACGAGGGACAGGAAGAATAACATCCCCTGAAATTCCAGAGCTTAAATATTAAGATTCTGTCCTCATCTGGGCAAAGGATAAAGCCAGGGCACCTTATTCCAGATTCATTGTCGAATGCCAGATTAGAACTTGTCCTCCATCCCCAACAAAGGAAAACAAGCCTCCCAACACTCAGCACAGTAAGACTGCTCCCAGCAATGGGCTGATTTGTTTATTTTTTTATTGATGTGAAACGTTTTGTGATGGGCTGCTTTGTTTATTTTTTTATTGATGTGAAATGTTTTGTGATCTGTGTTATGATACAGGTTATTTAAACACAAACATTATAAATAACTTTGAAACAGTCACTCACTGTAACTAAGGCAACGAGTCTCCCACTCAATTTCCAGAAATAGGAATAGAGGAATAGAGGTAAGAACAAAATAAAGAAGTTGGCAGGAGCAAGAAAACAAATGATCAGGTATTAAGTTTGACCTCAGGAAAGCCCAGCTGATTAGAGAGAAATAAAAAGTGCAGCACCAGAGAAGCAAACTGCTGATAGAAGACAAAGCGGAGGATGTGAAGTGTGTAATACCAAAGATATTTAATTTCGGTCATCTTATTCCACAACCCATTTCAGTGAATGAAAACAGTGACAGAAATTTGGGAATGTAACAATCCACATCAGATAGCAGATTGCTAGTTCAGTCTCAACAACTTAAGTTTCCTACAGGAAACACTGACTTTCTTGTGAGTGCTAAGGAAGTCTCTTCTTCATGGGCAAGTGCACATTTGCCTAATTCCCCCCCCCGTATTTGCCTCGAATGGCCACAAACCTTCAATGCTATCTACATGAATAGACCTTTATACCCCTACAGAAGGCCATAGAGTTAACAGGATCTGCCTTGAGGATCAGACTGCAGTATCAAGGCTCGCTTTGTTTCTCCCCCACCTTTTATTCTAAAATAAAGAAGTTTATTTTCTTGACTGAGAACTGCTCGCCCACAAGTCAAAAGTTCCTGAGTTATCATCAGGCAATCTGATCCTCCAAAATGAACACGTGGTAGAACCAGGTTCTCTCAATACACTCTAATGGAAGGGCTGGTAATTATTTCGTATAACAAGATAAATGGAGTTCAAGTTACACAAAGTTGTCCACCAGTTAAAGAAACTTATCTTGTCAGTACATGTGGGTTCTTAGCCTGGGAACATGAGAATTAACGGTAAGACTTAAGGCGTCTTGATAAGTATTACAAATTCCTAATTTATTTATCTTGTATACAGTTAAAACAGATTAGATGCAAATTTTAGGAAGAAAGTGTGATGGGGAATAGAGAACAGAATGGTTCTCAATTTCGACAAGTTTCCTGAAGAAATATATTTCAAAGAACAGTAACTTTAAAGTAACTTCTACCCCCAAAAATCCAAAACAACACAAACCCACATATCTCATTAGCTTATGTCTGAACAGAATTTATAGAGCAATACCACGTAATTCCATTCCTGCCATATCCCTCCCTCATCGAACAGCAGCAATTCCTTTTCATCACCACAGGAGACCATTCCTCCTCTAAGTGTAACAAGGAACTAGTTGGGACATTTATTCTTGGCATGAATTCTAAAAGAATGAACTCTTAACGCTGGCAGTAATGAAAATAGCAACCATAGAGGCATTCAGAGCGTTCACTATGACACTGCAAACATTTGTTTAACTGCCAATTGAACAAGATCCATCTTAGCTAAGCAAAAGGTATAAATGGGCAATAAAGAAGTCAGTGCTTTTACTGTTCAAGGACTTTAAAGATAAGTGGTCACTCTGATATCCTCATGTTGTTGTTCATATGTCGATCCTTTCCACTCACATCTGACTTTGGGAATAAATGCATTGCCCCAAGCAGAGTCTACTAGTCACACAGAAAAACCCCACACAAATTCCTTTCCAAAGTTCATTATTGTGAGCCCTAAGATTTCTTCCTATTACATATTACATATTCTGAGAAACCAGGAAATGTATAACTAAAACTGTGATACACCTAAAGGAAAAAGAAAAAAAAAAAAGAAAGCTTTATCAACAATAATGACACTGCATCCAATGAGCTTTGTCCCAAATAGTTCTATAGCTACAAAATTAAAGAAAAATTCAGGCAGTTTTTGATCCGAGCTTCAAGCATTTCAATAAAAGCATACTGAAATGTAGGCTTATGCTAGCCTAGAAGACAACCTGTAGGCACATTACACAGACAAGGTTTGTAACAGAGAAGCAACAAATCCCTCTGTTGTTAGGCAATCCAAATTTCACCTACTCAGTAAGAAAAACTAAACTGTCAATTACTCCTTGGATGTAAGAGAGACTAACTCACAACCCTTTAAAGTGAAAATTTACTTGTCCTGGGAAACAGATGGTGTACCTGGAAACTACAAATAGGAAAAAGACAGAAGACACGTA
The DNA here is from genome assembly GCA_009867235.2 of Psittacus erithacus. Taxonomy (NCBI): domain Eukaryota; kingdom Metazoa; phylum Chordata; class Aves; order Psittaciformes; family Psittacidae; genus Psittacus; species Psittacus erithacus. Next base: position 24,696 of record WYDI02024033.1, on the reverse strand, counting down.
GCCATTCACAGTTAGCTATGCAGAGTTGAGAGGGCTTTACCCAGGACACCAAGGCATACTGTTACAGAGACTCACAACTTACCCCTTTTCCTCTCCCCCCCCAGAAAAAAAGGCCTGATAAACACCAGTGAACCTTCACCTAAACTTTGCCTTCAATGCAGTTTCTTTCAGGAGAGTACCACAGTGTTTCCTGAAGAAGCAAACTTTTACAGCTTCCCTCTCACCTGGCATTTGATTAGTTAAAGCAGCTTCTGATCTAGAAGAACCTAGTATACAAGCACCAATCTATAAAGACAGTAGGAAGGCAAACAAACTGAAGAGCAAATACCTTCATCATAAGGTACACTTCCTATATCTTTCATCTCACAGTATTTTTCATCTCTACCTTGAATAACTTAACCTTCAGTGACGGCACTTGCAGCTTTGCTTCCTTGTTTTTAAACATTTCTATTCAAAGTTGCACATCAAACCAAGAGCAACAAGAGCAGTCTACAGCTTCTACCTTGACACTTGAATGACTGCGCTTTCTATGCCAGAGTTAGTTTGTTCTGCATTACAGGTAGCAACTTTGCTCAATATAGTTCAATTTAGCTTCAAAAGCAATTTTTTCAAATATGACTTATGGGGTTTTTTATACCTATATACTCTGAAAGCAAACGTAAGTCACTTGGGAAAGTGCACCTTGGATTATTTCAAAACTTTGAAAGATACTCCTACCTCACAGGGTTGCAAAGCAGTAAGGCTCAAACAGCATTAACACAAGTTGTAGATACTGTACCTGCTGGCTGTTTGTTGAACCTGAGGAAAGACCTACTCTTCTCAGTGCACAGAAAACATTTATTCTGAGAGTCAAGCATATCAAATCGGCCTCCAAAGATAACCAAATATTTGAACTTCACAAACACCTTAAGCATCCACAGGATCAAAGTTTTGTTTATCAGTGCACTAAGTAAATTAAATCAACTGCAAGCGGAACTGGGACTTCACCCTCTGAGCTCACCTAAGACTCTCAGAGCAGAGTTTCTCACCTCACTGTAAGTTCACAAGCACTGCTTTTACACCAGCTCACAGTTACTTCAAAAACTAAACTAAATTAAGTGTAAGAAAATAACAAGCTGCTTGTATGCCCTAAGACTGCCTCTCCTGGGCATAATCCGGACATTGAACTAAGTAATGCATTACGAAAGAACCAAATCAACAGGTTTATGTTGATTTTGGAAAAAATAATCTTGAGAACTATACTAAAGTAACAGTTTATTTAGTAGAAGTTTCGTTCCAGAAAGTTATTGATCTGGCTGTTGTAGATGGAAACTAGCAAACCACTTCCTACTAGCTGAACAATACAACCAATAGAGCAGCCTTTGCATTCCCACATGAAACCCAGCTACCACTTTAGAGACAGACTTACCACAGGGATTATAAACACACATGACAATTTACTTTATTCTAAATGAACACATCACTGTGAAGCAAAGTATATGGTTCAAGCAGACAAGAAGCGTACTTCATGAAATACCAGAGACAAACACCTCTACTTTCATTCAGTACCACAGAGTGGTTTTTATAATGAGCAGGTGGTACTATAATCTTGGTGCAGCATCATGTCCTGAAGCCAAGACATCTCGTGGCACAGTGCAGAACACTGACCTGGAGGAATTCTTTGCAATTAACAAAACTGAGATATTTCATGGTAATTCCTTGTGATTGTTGGCATTTTTAAAGAAAACAATTTTAACAGAATTTAGATTGTATGAACAGATTAATCAAGAAACCAACACTTATCCAGCAGAAATACAGGTGCTACTAAAAAATCACTCCCTCTACAAAAGCTTCTTCAAAACCAGCACTCTACTGCCTCCTCTGCCTCCTTTCCCTGCCCCTCGCACAGCCCCTCTGAGTGAAAGAATATTCCAATTCCCCGTGCATCAATGCACCTTTACATGTCCACGAAGTTTTTAAAGAAGTCCACCTCATACTTCTGGATTAAAACTTGCATTACGATAGAAGCCAAAATCCTCACAGGCATTACACTGTCAGACCAGTGGTCCCACACAGTGCAGCAGTGTACCTCAGCATCAGCCGACGGCAGGACCCTTCCCAGAAGAAGAGTTCTAAAATACAGTCATTTCATGTAAACATACTGAGGATGGGGGTTTTGTGAGTTATTTCACAGTGATTACTTGCAGAAGAGTTGTATTCCTTGGCTGTAACAGAAGGACTTACTTAATAGGTGAACAAGTGTTCATTCCTGTGGAGAGCCTCACGTTGAACAGTAATGAAGCTTTACAAGAAAACTAACTCAAAGACACTGTGTATTTCAATCCATTCATAGATGAGGGTGTAAAATACTATGAGACTTCACTAAGTTTGCATACAATACATCACGACATAGAGATCCCAGATCCCTACTACTAAACATTTTTTAGAACAAAAATCAAAAGGGACCACGCAACCTGTAAAGAGACAGCCGTGGATGCAGACTGCTGAAAGGACTACCAGGTAAGGATGGGCCGATACTGATGGGCATCATAAACAGACACAGGATACCAGCTGCCAACCACTGCCAAGTTTCTAGGCGGGTTTTTTCCCCTGTAGTGCCTTTTTCTGGGAGGTGGGGTCTCCAAGCGTTACAGTCCAGTTATCTGGAGTATCAAGCAGCCCAGCAGCAGGGCGTGTGAGCTTTTACACCGAATCTGGTCTAACCCACATGCCACCATGAGAAAACACATTTTCAAGCAAGCACCTTTCTACAGGCGGCAAACTGGCAGAGCAGACCCTCCCACCTTTGTATCTCGGTACTGCACAGGAGACAATAGGTAGGACAGGGGAGCCACCAGAGGAGGACAGGGCAGCCAAGACAAGTATTTTTCATGAGCAGAGATGGAAACCGAAGGAAGAGCCTAGCAAACAAAGAAGGGTGTGATGTGATGAAAGCAACCACTGAAGGCATGAGAAACCTTCTTGTTTTCAGACGGGGAGCGCGTACTCAGGGAAGGTTTGTCAGTACCATGGAGGAGGCAAAAGACATAGCAGCCGAACAAAAGATTCTTAAAGGCCTGAAAGGGAAAGGTGGTGCGTGAAGCGACAAGCAGGCGGCCCTCGGGCACGAGAAACTGCGACCGGCTGCACTGCCTCGGCCCGGCTCCGGATCCCAGAGGAGCCAGCTCCCGCTGCCGGGCACGCCGCCTTCCACCGCGGCTCCCGAGCCGCCGCAGCCGGGCGGCTCCAGCCAGTCCCCTCACGCTGTGCAGCCACTCGGGCCCAGGGTCCCGCAGAGACCTTCCCTTTCCCACTACACCGGTGCGGGGAGCACGCAGACCCCCCCGTCACCCCTCCCCGGCCTGCCCCGCTCCCCTGGCGGGAAACGCGGCAGGGACCCCAGCCGGGGCAGCCCCACACGCGCAGGGCGTCCTCTCTTCTTCCCTCCCTCCGCTCCGGAACCGGCCCGCCTTGGCAGCGAGAGGGGAAAGCAGCGCAGGGGGCGGGCGGGCTCCGCGGCCACCTGTTAGGCCCGATACCTGCGCTGGGCGGCGGCTCCCGCCAGCACAGCGGAGCCACCGAGGGGGCACCGGCGGCCGCACCGGGAGCACATGGCGCCTGCCGCCGCCGGGCGGGCGCCACCCAGCCCAGTCCCCGCCGGGCCGCGGCAAACAGCCATGCTGCCCGCCCTGCCCGCCGCCTGTCACACACACACACCGCGGCGAGGAGGGGGCGGGGAAGGGCGCGCAGCCACCTCGCCCGGCGGCACCGGGAGGGAGGGGAAGGGAGAAGAGAGAGCAGCCGGCGCCGCGCACCCACCTGCTCGCGGAGTTTGAGGAACACCATGGCGAGGCCGCCGCACCGACCGACAGAGCGGCCGCCACCTCCGGCCACCACGGGCTCCGCTCGCCGCACCGCACCGCCCCCCCAACCCCGCGCCGGCCACGCCCCCCTCCGAGCCCGCCGCGACCGCCGGCGCCACCCCGCGCCGGGGCCTCGCGCCGAACGCGCGCGGCGGGACCGCCAGGGGCGGGGCCTGATCCAACCACGCCTCCTTCCGACTAGCCACGCCCCTTTCCTCGCTCTCCCTGGGAGCTTCCTGAATTAACCGCCCGCGGACATCAAAGGAGCCCGCCCGCGCGGCCGGCCGCGGCCCCGGCCCCCACCACCAAGGGCGGTGCTGATTGGCCCGCGAGAGGCTGGGCGGAGTAAGGGGGGCGCTGATTGGCGAGGCGGGCTGGCAGAGGGAGATAACGTGAGGTGGGTATGGAGGAGCCGCTGTTGCCGTAGGAGCCAGGCCCGGTCGCGGTGACATGCCGGGGCGAGAAAGCTTCGGGACGGCGTTTCGGCGCAGCCTCGCTTGGGAGTTGGTCCGAGGCGGGAGTTCCCCGGTATCCCTGGGCCAGGGGTAGCGCTCGGCCCCCGGGGGAGGGTTCGGCTCCTGCTTGCGGCCCTGCGGGGAGAGGTCACCGCCCGCTGGGCGGGTGTGAGTCCCTTCGCTGCAGAGAGGAAAAGGCATCACCCGCCCTCACCTACGTACTGAATGTTCATCTCTGGTAGAGGATGAGTGGAGAATGTCACCTGTGTGATCTCGTGTGTTTTGAGAAGTAATTTGCAGGCTTGGTGGTAGGCCGGTAAATAGAATTGACACCTTCGTCGGTAAGGCTTTAAAAGCTTCTTGTGAACGGAACAAAAAGCATCGTACAAAATAACAGTACAGAAACTGCGTGAAGTGTAGCTCTTCCATAACCTAACGCACAGCCCAGTGAGATGCCTCTGCTGTCGAAGGCGTGTTTGCTCCTGAAATGTGACGCCCTCCCCTCAAAAAATACCGAGACAAACTGAAGAGACTGTTCTGAGTCGCATACTGCTACAGACTGTGCTAATGTGAATGATCCAGGTTTCTTGACTTGCCTGTAGCTTCAAAATTGATTGTGACATTTCCCTAACACTCCACATGTAGTTAAATCTACTTAGAATTTAGAATTACCTCAAGGAGAAAGGCAGCTCAATAAAGCAACTATGTGTATTCTGTGTGAACACCCGTTTGTGAAGTTTTGCCCTCATCCATGAGCTTGTTCATTCCAGCAGGAGCCTGAAACAGGAACAAACTCTCCTGATGACAGGCAACATGAGAAAATGAGAGTTTTCTACAGGTGTTAGCTGAGGCTCATCTTTTATTACCTTTGAATACTAGTGGCCTGATGGGGTGTGCTTAACATGTTCTTTTATTTTAACCAGTTCAGATTGCAGTCCTTTTTCACCAGCAAAGGAAAAAGCCTCAACATTGTCACGCTTTCTAAGTAAATTTTGCTGACATACAGATATGTCCAGAAGTTGTAATTATGGTAAGTAAATATTTTAGTTAATTTCAGATAGCCCCCTACTTTAGTACTTGTGCCTTTTACCTGTTTGTTTGTTTGTGAATAGAAGCATACTGTACCCAAATACCAAACAGGTTGATTTTGACACTATGCAAAATCATCCAGGACTGTGATAACAATGTGGTAAAGAGACTGATGGTTGTGGAAATTAGAGATAATTTTATCAATGCAGTCAGTGAAGGAGAAAATGACATCAGGAAACATTGCTTTTGTCTGTCCGCAAATTAGACTGCTCCTTTTCAAAGTGAAGAGAATGTCTGGGAGCTGATAAAGCTCTGCTTCCTCCTGTGAAGCTTATCAGTTTATGGAGTTACTCAGAAAAAAAACCCATCTACTTTCAGTTCACCTGCTATTTAGAGCAGTTTTTGTATGTAACAAGTTATCACATCAAAATGTGGCACCTGGAATCACTTAACACCTCTTGCAGCTTGGAGTGAGGCACTGTTTCAGTAGGGGAGGGCGCATCCTTATTGTATTGGTTTCCCAGCTCCTTACTCCAATACTCAGACTATAGCTAAGGACAGGCCTGTTGGGTTTACCATATGTACTTAAATATGTCATCAACCAACTGAACTTTGACCCCAGATCATGTTTTTGTTTCCCTCTCCCCATGAGTTATGAAATACAAAAACAATATGAAAAAGTTTAAGGGGTAAAACATGGAAGTTATAATGCTGATCCTGGAGATCCTGCTTCAGTTTAAGCATGAGTGGTTGCTGAGATGGGTTACATACATGAAGGTGAATAACGCAAAAGTAGGAAATATTCTGGGAGTTGTTTCCATGATAACAATCAGTTGCACATGGATACTTTTTCTCAAGTCACAGTATAAATTATTGTCCTACTCTTACTCTGCGTAAAACAGTCCAAGTGGTTATTACAACTGGAACAAAAATACGACAGCATCACCAACAATATCATCTGATCTGCTAATGTACCACAAAGTGCATTGTTTGACTGCAGAGTGATAGAAGTAACAGAAATGAAACCTCAAAAGTTAGATGTAACTGGACTGTAAGGAAATGAGTGCTTTTCCTTTATCTATTACCCTATATTCCAGGGTAACTTTGCCTATGTTGCTTTTAAATGCAGCTGCGTTAGAAGGTCAGTAACTCCTGAGGCATCCTATAGGAACAGTAACAGAATGTTTCACAGAATTCTATGAGTATTTTCAGACAAACATAGAGAAAGCCACAGCATTTCTGATAATGTTCAGAATATACATTTGCCAAGGTTAGAAATTTCCACAACACTTTAAATGGGACAGTTTGTAAATTATTAGCCATACTGCTCTCCTTAGGGCACACTTTCAGCAGAGCACCACAGACTTTAACTGCATGGCTCCCATTAATGTTAAATCTTCACACTGGAACTTATCTCACAGAGTGTAACACTACCCAGTGTTTTAAAGATAGAACCATATGTGCTGCACTGAAATACATAATGGGATCAAATTGAAGAGACCATGGAAACCTCATACTGGAGATGTTTTGTGAGCTCATCTGTAACATGCTCATGATTTATTTAGTTTGCCAGGAATACCTGTATACTTAGCTCTTTCTAAACAGGTTTTCAACCCCAGTGAAGCAGGTATTTATTCTTTTTTCATTCTTATACATGGGTAAACAGGCACAGAGGTCGACAGACTTACACAAGGTCATGGCGTGAGTTACTGCTGTGCTAGGAATAGAATCCAGGAACCTGATTGCCTCTGCCCTGCTCCAAACACTGTCCTGTATTCCTAAATCAAAGCAGGGCTGAGTTTATTTTTGCACAGAATACAAGGTGTCTGCAATCAATATAATGTTACCATTTCCCATGGAGGGATGCTTTTATCTTTATGACGCTGAATCAGCATTAGTTGAGAGCTAGTCTTCCAACGGAAGCCACACTCATTTTATAATGGTATGCTGGGACCATCACCATAAAGCTTTTTACACATGCTGTGACACATTTTATCCATCAAAATCTAAAATAGTCAAGGTTTTGTAATTCTCTCCCATTTTGAACAATTGGCTGGTTTTAGTTACTGATTGTAATGGAAACATATTGAATACCATAATGGCATCATCAATCAAATACCATTGATTGGCATTTCTAAAGCACCATTATGTTTATGGATGCTGATTTGACCAATTTTGTCCCTGTTTGGAGGAGACAGGAGGAGAGAAACTCATGTGCCCTTCCTATTCAAAGAACAAATTTAATATGAGGAGCAGGGTGGGGCAAATATGAGTGTTCTTCACACAACCAGCAAGCAGCAGGGACCTGCCAAACAGCTCTGAGTTCCTCTCAGTCAGGTATTCTAAGGGAAATTCAAGTAGAAGTGAGAGAAAACAGAACATTAAGAATATATAGAGTGAGGCGACAATGGTAAGAAATTATATCACCTGCATTTTGATGGAAAAAATGTTGTGGGGTGTTTGCAAGATGTTTGGGGTGTCTTTATGCTGCATAATTGCCAGTATTTATAGTAAATGATACATCAAGGGGATACAAAAGTGCCTTTTACTTAGGCAGCAATTTTGGCTTGCATATTAGAAATCTTGTTCACTTCACATTTCTTCTAGTGTAAATAATATGCAACTTCCCCCCCCAAAAAAAAAAAATATTAAGTTTATCTACTTCAGCAGGGTAACAGAGAGTGTAAAAGAGGCATAAAGAAGGTATAAAAGACCCTGAGCTCTGGGCTAACTTTTACACAGAGGAGAATTCTATCCCAAATCTTGTTATGATTTCTTTTTTTAGTAACTCTCAAAACTGTCCAAACGTTAGTGAAAAGAGGTTGTATACCTTTGCGAATGCAATCATAAACGGCTATTAATTCTGAGTAGCTGTAAAGCCAAAATGAGTCAAATAAAGAAATAAATTGTACCTTTAAACTTAACTGAGACAAGGAAGAAAAAGAAAAGACATAATTAACATATTTTCTAGTATTAATACATCCCAAAATGACTCCTTCTGAAAACACTGGGAATATCAGCACCCTTACACATTGTCACATCAGCTTACCTGGAATTACTGTTTATAGAACAGAATGTTTTGTTACATATTTCTTTATAGGAACAGAATATTTTATCAATATTTTATTAACAAAATATTCTGGTTTGTCTATGTAAATAAACAAATGCCTGAAAATGTCTTTTTGCCATGCTCATTGCACCTCAGAATGGACAGTATTGACTAACTGGAAACTCCAGTGGGATATGATCTTGCAAATTATTTTTTCTGACTTGGCCAGTTCTTCAAAGAGTAACACCCAGAGTGAAGCACAGAAAGGCATGGGTTTTGGTCAGTCATCTTGGCTAGCCAAAAGCTTAATGCACAGTAAAAGTCTTGGGAGGTTTTAATGTGGCATGCTACTCGGGTATTTTATTAAAGATGCATTTCACCAGCGCTCTAGCAAAGTATTAAATGGAATAGTAAGTGGAAGTAGTGGAAGCACTAAAGTGGAAATGTTGATTTTCATGTGAGAAGCAAAATAAAGTTCCTGACTCCTGAACAGTAAGTTTCTGAGCATCTAAACTCCTTACTTTCTGATGATGGATGATGTAATTCTAATATTCCAGCCAGCTGCTCATTTAGAGAAGATTTCTGCATGCATAATTTTCCTCTCCTGATGAGCTAGAGATGCCTTATTGACTATATCCTCTGCTTTTTTTATTTCAGGTGGTCTGGTTTCAGTTGTGGGAAAGTGCTTCCAGTGTATAGTCTACATATACATATAGTCCACATATTTGGTTATAAAGCACTGAAGTGGTCACCAGGGCAGGGGGTGTGGGAATGGAGGAAAAAGCATTTTTTCAAATGGCCAGATTCCGGTTGAAATGAGACTTGTGAAAGTTAGCTACATGTAACACATGAGCTCAGGAAGGAGGACAGTTAGGGATTCTGCTTTCACACGTTCCCTTTCCACACCCAGTACTGCAGGAGTAAGCGCCACAAAAACGGGGACAGCGTGTACTGCGAAGAAGGAGAAGATGATGAAAAGCTTGTTTTATGAATACCACAGTCATAGTCAACTTTCTCAGCTCTTGCTCCCCTCAAGACTGCAATATAAACCAAAATGCAGCAACTAGACACGTATTCTCAACCAGTAATAATTTATTGCCTTCTGCCACTTTATGTAAATGACGAGTACACATACAAATGTGGTGATGCAACTGCATTGCCACACATTGAGAACCTCAGATAAAACTTTGAAGTTTATAAAACACACAGGCTCCTTAATTGCTACAGGAGAGAGCATTTAATTGTCCAGACACAGTGGAAGGATAATCACGCTACATCCATTGTGGAATAAAGGTTCTGTCATGAAGAATATCTGTCTTTAAAGCTGCTTTTTTATTGAAGTATGGTTTTTTTGAGTACTTTGATGGTGTATGAGAGCCCAGAGACACACTGATATGTATGTAAACTCTTAGATAAATACTTTTATCATCTAAAGGAATAAGGTGCTTGAGGCAGAAGACAGGAATCTCTGGGAAATACACTACTGTGATGAATATATTTGCCAACTGAGTGCCACAGTGATGAATTTCAGGGAAGATGAAAAGGTTTTTCGTGACAGCGAGGAATTTGTAACTCAAAGAAGAGAGAATGAAGCAAACAGTTTGCATTTATCTTTGCATCTTTATAGACAACCTTATTCCTGTTTTCATTATGTTGTCTTCATTCTTATGCTAAAGGATTTCCATCCGTATAAAATATTAAAAAGAAGTGCAGTCTTACAGTTAAGGGTTAGTACTCGTCAGTTGCAGCAGTTAGAGAACCTAATACATGGTTATTTTAGTTTGAGGGTTTTTATTAGTACTGATTTTTGAGCTGCTTGGGACCTGACAGTTGACATGCACAGAGAGAATGCATTAAAACGCCTACAACTTTGTTATTAATTACGATTTGATAACTTGCTCCCCCCATCCTCCTCTAAAGCATATGCCATGACAAATGAAATCAGAAAGGCGTTTCAGCTCTTTGATAGCTGGGTCTACCAGTACAGTGCTGAAATCAGTGTTTGTTTTCTTTTAGAAGGTGAAAAGACTGAGCCCTGAGCGTGAGTAGGCTGCAGGCGGTGTGTTCTGTGCTGAGGATCTGTACTGGTGAGCATGCTCTCCCTCCTCATCTGCCACAGCCTGAGCTTCATGTCTTGTAGGGCATGCTGCATAACCTGTATTTTCATTTTTTAAATAGCAAAATATTATACTTACTTTGGAAAAGGGGAGAGAATAACCTCCAGATCAGCCAGCACTGAGATGAATGTAATTAAAGCTTTTTTACTGAAGACATTAGCACCAAATATTCCCTAAAGTACTGACTATAGAGTTCTACATTGCCGTGAGGTGAATTTTCTAAATTCAAATTTATATACACTGAAAGAACATAATTAAATTGAAAACCTGGAAAAGTTCCATGTAACATATTTGGCAATGGCTCTGCACAGGCAACTGGTCTGTGCGGTGTTGATTTAGGGAAAGACCTTGCATTTGCACACATGCCTATTGGTAAGTGAAGCAGAACATGAACATGTATTGAAAATGCTGTACACACGTTGGATTTTTGTTTCTGAACTGCAGGTTTTCCAATTATATAAAATATTTTTAAAGGAATTTATTAGGTTTTTGAGAATTATGTCATGCAGTCTTACTGTGGAATTTAAAACACCTTGTGTTATCACAGTAGGGTATAAGTTGAATGTCTTCCAAAGTATGAATCTTGGCAGAGAAGCGCCATTAGGCCTGCCATAGATACAGTGCCACGTAGCATCCTACTCACATTTGAAATATGGCTCAGACTCACCCACCCACACATCCATTATATTCCATGAGCATATCTATTTCCTTACAGCTGGCATTTAGAGTGGGCATTTGCCTATATGTGAAAGTTTTGATTTTATTGTAATTATTATTTGCATTAGTGTTGTAGCTAAGATTTCCTGCAATTAGTTTCTTTTGCAACTTGTTATAAATATCAAAGCAGCACACTTCCAGGTGAAGAGAGTCCATTTTAGCAGTAGCCACTGTACAAGCACAGAACAAGAGGGCACTTTCTCTCCCAGAGATCATGCCCTGCAAGCCTAAGGTAAGCCGCAGCAGTGGTAGCTGGTGTCAGCTAAGGGTAACTTCAGCACCACTGGATGCTTCAGGCGTGATGACTGGTTGAGGTAGTGGCTGGATTAGCTTTTGGTGGGCTCCCTATGACAGGCAGGGCTGCACAACTGCAGACACCTGCAGTGAAGGAGAAGTGCCTGAATGATGGCAGACAAGGCTTATGGGGTATCCCTCCTGCTGGGTGTTTGGATGGAGGAGGAAATGGCTACTGCACTGCCCAGCTGAAGGTGAGAGCTGCTGACCTGTCCAGGCTGATTTCAATGGTCTGAAGCATTAGTGGTGGGGTCAAACCAGTGAGATGGAGATGAATTGGTGTCACCATGCTTTTAACACTTCCAGAAAATAAACATGTCCGTTAGAGCATCACAGGGCATAAACAGCCCTGAACCCACAGCTCCCTGGCAGCTTTTGGTGGAGGAAAGTAGGCTGTTTTACTGCATGGTGCCTCAGCCCATGGTGCACCTTCCCCAGCCCTGCTGAGCATCCAGCCGCTCACTAACCTGGCATTTCAGCTGGCTGGGGAAACAGAATGGCTCTACTGCCTCATCACATCTGCTCTTAGAGATTATTAATAACTTCACCTGTGGAGACCAGCTAGAACTGTACCTCTCCTTGTGCCAAACAAATCAAAATGAAATGTAGCTCCAAACTCCTTTTTCTGGCTAATACCTTTGCTTCTCTCCATGGAAAACCCAAAGTAAACCCCTTCACCTGACATCCGGTAGAGACATGTACATCTTCAGGGCTAATGACACTGCACCACTGCTCTCTCAGGATGGAAACAGCAATGCCCTCTGCACTGACATGGCCAGATCCTGCATAAATGGGCCCATGGCCCATTGTTAACAAGGACGTACGATTACTCACAAGGCAAAGCAGAAATAATGTGCAAGGCAAAATGATTTTGGCTGGGAATCACCTATTCATCCATCTAAATCAGTGTTTGTTTTCTTTCAGTACACTTTTGGACAGGGCTGCATGAGGCTGTGCCGTGTAACGACACACAGGAGAAAATGGGAAGGAAGAAGAAAGTTGGTGCTTCAGTTATGGTAGTAAAAAGCTACATATCTCAATGGAGGATATAAGAGCTCTGTGTGTATGTTGATAGGTCTGCATGTACTGAGCTGCACATTTTCACCCAGTGGAATCATTCTTGTGATTTCTCTTGGATCATCAGCTATGCCAATCTGGAACCGTCTCCTGATAGCTGAATTTCAAGCTCTGTCCAAATGCTTCAGCAGAGTAAGAAATGGTATGTATGGGCATACTCTGTTCAACCATAAAGCCAAGAGGAGATACCCATTATTTGAAACTTTTACTAGTTCATGGAAGGTTTTGATCTTCAGAGGGTTTGCAAAACTAAATCAGCAGAGTAGGGGGAAGCAGTATTTCCCGGGGATAATCGTCTTGGCAGGCTCCAGAGCAGGACATGATCCAAACTGGTGTGTATGGCCCATCAGTTGATGGATGCCTGCAGCTTGGGGACCATGCTGCTCACCTGGGGATGGCAGTGAGGAATTATGGCCAGTCCCAGGCAGCCAACATCCACAACAGCAGCCTGGGAAATGTTGGTTTAGTTACCTTCCAGCTTCATTTTTCTGATACACAAGTGTCAGATGTGCTTCGTAAATGAATAGTCACCAAGATAAGAGAGTGTATTTTATGAACAGAACGAAAATCTCGGTTTATGGTTGTATCAAAGAAAGACTCTAGTCCTTGTGTTTGAAAAGTCTGAGAATGCGTACATTCAGTAACTCATGTATCCTGAAGTCTAAGACTGCAGCAGGGAAATAAAAAGGATACCACCTTTCTTAGTTTTAAAGATCTCATGACTTCCGCCTGACTCTGAATTCCTGGGGTTGGCACTACCCTCATTTCCATTATCACACAGCTCCATTCACCACATCCCTGGAACCAGCGTGGTGCTCTTCCACATCGAGAAATGCCAGGGTGTGTGAAGTACACTACCACCTCACTCTTTCCCATTCCTCAGCAGAGGAGTCTCACAGTGAGGCTTTGGCTTCACATGAGCTGGTGTAAGCATCCCCACCCTTCACTGGAGATGTGAGCACCACCATACCACCCCGCTTCTGCTGCCTGCTCAGCCTGGCTGAAATATAAACACCTTTTTACTCTGTTTTCCCTTTTTCTTTTCCCCTAAGTGGTCTTTAACTGAGCTTTGTCCAATGAGCCAGTGCATTGCATAGCCACAGAAATAATCCTACCGGCAGTGGTCAAGGACAGCACAGGGCTGGGAGCCATGGGACTGCTTCCGCTAGCTGCTGCCAAAATGCACATGTGTAATGCGCATCCGTTAGTGAGGCTGGGACGTCTCAGGGTACTCACTAATTGAACTAGAGCCCTTCAGTCCTTGTTAAATGTGCTTTTTAATGAGTGTGGTAGACAGAACCTGTGCCATTCTTCTTCCTACTGAAACAATGTGAAGAAGCTGTGAGATAGCGAGTGATTGTTTGCATCACAAACACTGTTGTGGAGGACACAACTAATTTCCTTTGAAACATACAGGAAAGTGATATTAATTACCTCACCAATTCCATGTGTATGTGGTTCCTCATTTTGGATCCAGAGCTATCTTGCTTCTGTTCAACTCATTGATTCAAAACATCAGACTTAAGAAAACTCTGGAGAGCAAAAAAGGAAATCCTTGCTATCCCTTTTGTAATATAAACTTAATTTTTCTTTACTTTCTTCAAAATTAAAGAAAAAAAAGTAAATACTTTTTCTTACATCAGTTTAATTTAGGAAATAAAAAGTATTCTATTTGCATTCGCACTGACATATTTAGGCCTGTTTTTAAATACTCTTATTAAGTTTAATTATCCTCCCAAAATATATTTACATTTAACAGTGTTTTACAGTACCCTGTAGCTTACTTTCTATGATGTATCAACAGAAATACGGGATGCTTTCTTTGCTGTCTCCCACAGCAGTCTAATAAAGAAAATGGAGAACCCAATTTTCTTCTCCAGTGTGTGTCCCAAAGACAGTGTAAGAGAACCTGTGGTCTCTTCTGGGATTATATTTTATATTTGCACTCCTAGTCCCCTTTGGGTTAAGAACCACCCCTCCTCCAAAAAAAACTCAATTTGAAAACATGGAATACATTAAAATCATCTAATTGCATGGTCAAGGTATGGGAAGGGATAAATTAACCTGGGGGTGGCAAGGGACAAAAAAGGACTAGCTGAAAAACTATTAGCTCTCCATTACTATCATGTCTATTGATTTGTATCCCATAACAAACCTGGGTATAATACTGTAGCTGCTAAGCTCTGTGACTTAAGGATGAATCCCTTCAATTCTTGGGTAATTGAATGGCAGGGACCTACTGTTGGAGTCCTTTCTCCATAAAGAAGTCATGGCTGCTCTCCAGAACGTGTGCCTGGGTTTCTATCTGTGGAAGCAAAAGCCAGCATTGGATTAGATTTCACCCTTATAAATTGTCAGTCGCAGTCAGTGTACCAACCTGGACAGGGGAACTCAGCAGCCCTCAGGTCTCACAGGTTGTACACAGCTGCATGTGCACACACTGTAACACTAGCAAAAATTACATTTTTCATAATTTCAGCATTCCCTATTGGATAATACACAAATATTTATAAGATGTTAGATCTGCATAGAATGCATAAAAACATATATAATGTATATATATGTATATAAAACCGGTATAGTTCAATATGGTTGAAGTGCTGCTACACCTTATTCCCAAGATCACATAGTAAGTGACTATATTTTTCATGCAAGTAACAGAAAATGCTGAAGTTTGTTTTCTAGAGAAAGAACAAACCTATTAGATGATCAAGGGAAGGGAGCAAAGAGATCAAGATAAATCTAAAAGAACAGTGTAAATCCGTTAAGCTGGTAATTGTCTATGTATGATAACCTTATTTTAGATACGACATTTTTCTTGCAGTAATACTGACACAGCACTATAAAATGTAGGGCTTCTTTTTATGTCTGCTCCATCCCAGTGGGATCTCCGCCTAAAATACTGCTCCAAGGGATACAGCACATAATCAGTCCCTTTGAAACGGGTTCAGTAATGCTGAATCCATATAAGTACAGATGCCAGTTATGCTAATGGGTCTGTGCTTCTTGCCAGCTGTAAAACTATTGTCACACTCAGCAACTAAATTTCTGTAGCATATAACCACATAGAGTACTGAAACTTACTGCATGATGGAAGTGATGCCAAATATGCCTAAAACCTAAGCCTGCTAAAAAAAAGACAAAGCAAGCAACAGGTAACTGTAGAAAATCTAGGAATGTTTTTCCTCTGATCACCTTTCTACTTTTCCTATACACACATCTCCAGAAGATGCAAGGCTAATGTAAACGATGTTTATACTGTCCTTTCTTGCTCCTTGTTTCTCTCCATGGCCATGCTGCATCCCTAGGAGAAGGCACTGGGAAGCTATAGCAGGCCAGCAAAAGTTAAAGATGCCCCTGAGAAAAATAAAGGCACATCTTTAACCTCCTGGCTCCATTTCCTCTTTTGGGCTGATAAGATCTCGTTCAGAAATATGTCATTCATGCCTTGGCTGAGCACTGCTTTAGGCTCAGGCAGGACCAGTCACGGGGTTTCTCTTTTCCTCTCTTCTGTCCTCTCACTCAGTGGCTTCTGCACAAGGATAACTCTTCTTCCTAAGCAAAAATTGCGGTTGAAATACCTACATTCCTCTCCCCCTTACAATGCCCTTTGACTAGAAGCTGCACACACTTTCTGTAGGCATAACTTCAAAATAAATGCCTCAATCAGGAGGCCAAGGAGCTCAAGCTAAAGACTTAAATTTCAGCAGAGGGTAGTAGCATGTGGCCTCAGTGCATCACCTCAGGCTGTAATTTCAATACCTATTTGCATATTAGACGGACAGTGTATATATATATATATGGACCTGTTCATGCTTAGGGTTTAGAGCACTATAGAAATGTCTTTACAGCCTGGCAATGTTATAATCATCTCTGTAGTACATCATGGGCCAAGGTACAAATCGGCTTATGTGAACAACACCATTAAGGCTACTATAAAATCCTGCTGAGGACACTTTTAGGGTGTGGTGGGAATAATTAATACAGATCATGAGAAGACACAGGCAGGATTTTGGGTTCATCAAGAATAAAAGCTTTTACACATGATTAGTCAGGAAAAGAGAAAATGACAATGCAAGACTGACCAGACTTTACGTTATTGGGCTATTACTTCTTGTGCCAGTGGAAAGTCCTTCTTTACTAGGATTTTTTTCCACAGTAAATCCAATTGGCATCACTACAGTTCCAGGACTGCAGTGTTTCAGCAGCCTTTCATCCTTTCTTCACACACACTTATTACAAATGCTACAGCCTTATGGAAGCAGCTTTGAAATCGCCACTGCTGCAAATGCATCTGCCTTCAATTCTGTTATTGCTTTGTAGACCATGACTACTGCAGTCCACAGTCGTTTTGTAAAATCAATGAAAACCTACAAATATTAACCTTTTATAAAACAATTGTGCTGTTGTGTTCTCCCATCCTCTCAGCTGCCTTTAAAGTGACATCCCACTAATGACACTAATTCCATGATGGACAACGGATGTTTGGAATTAGCACTGTAGTTAGTGGCTGACAGCTTTTCTGGGGATAGATTTCATTCTCTGTCATGCCTGCAAATCCATGCTAATGTTCCTCCTTTACTTCACAGGGTGTTAGCTAAAGGGCAAAGGCAGCCTACAGTGTGGAGCATCCTTGAACACATGACCCATGGATCACCTGCTCTGTCCCTACTTCATAGACTACAGAGCTGTTCATGAAGCAGTTCCTAAACCCTTGTCATTTACAGTCTGCCACTTGAAAATGTATCTTCACAGTTTCAAAATGAGGTAGAAATACTAATCTTGTCAGGTTGTCCTGACATTTATTCTGTCTTTTCTTGAGTTAGAGCCCGGAGATGCGCTGTTTGACCGTTAGGCTGCTCAGATGCCCCAAAGACAGGCTAATTTCCAAAATGAAGTTTCCAGGCACTGACACTGCCACATAGTGCTGGCAGTGTTCAGAAAACTAATACTTGTTTTTCTAAAAAGGACCCCAAAACAAAACAAAAAACCAACAACAAACACCTTCATTATTTGCTTTACTGGTCTGTAATATTATTTCTCTCTTACATGCAGCTCTATTTTAACTTAATTATGTTTGCCATCTGCTCAATACTCCAGAAAAAGGGTTTGCTTAGAAAAAAGAGCTGTGTTTTCTACCACAGGTAGCATTGCCTTTGGCTCCAGAGCAAAGGGGCAAACAGCTGTCAGTACCTAAGGAAATGCTCAGGAGGAAATGTCTCCATCTGACAAAGAGAAGCAAGGACATGACATCCCACTATAGCAAGGTAGAACCTTCCCTCTGCATTTCACTGCAGGCGTCAGCCTCCCATCCTCATATGTTTCTGAGGATCATACTGTTTGTATGTATGATCTGAACTGCTCATCAGTAGCGTTGAGATATGCACACTGGATAAAATGCCCTCAGAAAAACCTCACATGTCCTACATGGAGTTGCAAAGATGCGTACAAAGAATGCAGAGGTATACAATGGGAGGAAGGAGTAAAGGTACGTACAGAACTCAGCTATACGGGATCTGCCCACGCCTTACGCTGTTTGGAGCTTTAGTAGCGATTTCATCATTCCTTCCTTGCTACTCACTGCTGCCACCATGTGTTACCACCGTTTTTGTCTGAAATAATAGTGCCTCTTGCAGTGGAAACGTGTGTGCTGCTGCGGGCCAGGACCTAGCAATGGCGAGACAGTACTCCAGAGAAAAGACGTGAGATGGGCAAGCCATTCCTTGGGAGACTGGGCATTGCTGGACACAGCATAACAAACTTCAGAACAGCTCTGTATAAGTAAAATCATCAGATTCTGAATCAAGGATTCACGCTATTTAACAGCAGTAGAATTCACGGATGTGCGTTAGGAATTGCCGGGCTAGCGCAAGTACATGCACTGACAGCCTCTCTCTCCCATGACTTCCTCTTGCACTTGGATCTTTCATCATGCTTTTTGGGAATGACAGATGCGTTAATAATGAACAAATGTGGACTGTGCTCAGAAAAGCAGTTTTTTCCTAATTCTCATGATCTGGTATTGTGTCTATTCCCTAAGGAATGAAAGCCAGTTTTCCAGTTTAGGCTTATTAAAAGTAATTGTGGATATTTTTGCTATCAGTACAAATGACTAATTAAAAGGTTTTAAGATTTGCTGGGTCTCCATGGTACAAAATGTGGGTAAGTTTTACCCATGTCATTACCCACTGCATTAAAAACAAATCAGGCTCTCACGTAGTAGGACAGCAAATTCCTACAAGCCAAACATCCCCACTGTGATTTGGTTTTCTGCTAAAGTTATTTCATTGTAAACAACTCTTTAAGGATGACATTTAAGTGACAATCTGTTGATAGCTAGTCACAAGCTTACAGCATATAATTTCAATGGAATATCTGATATGTGAGTTTGTGTAACAATTTGCTGGTTTATAGTCACGTTGAGGGAAACAGGGAGCATATGCACAGCTTAGCTGTTGTCTCTTCCCTCTGTATTGCAAGGTCTGAAAGCACATGCCTAGGTATAGATGCAGTGTTACCAGTTCTCACGTTGATTAATGTGTTACCAGCACATACTCCTGATTTCAGAACGAATTCAGAATATCAGCTTGCATTTAAAACACAAAAGCAAGTTTAGTTTCCAGTTTTTGTGGCCAAGAGATAATGGACACAAGAGCATATTTCAGCAGTGTTGAAAAGTAACCATCATACACTAAGAGTAAAGCCTATATTTTAATAAACAGTACAGATTGAAGTAGTTAGACTGTGATTTCAAGGGCCAGTTTTCAAAGAAGCAGTAAAAAATATGGGACACATTTTATTCTGTGGGGCAGGACCATCTTTATTGATGGGAGGAGAAAATGGAGGGAAACTGACTTGATTTGGTGTCAGTGTAATGCTAGTGTAGGCATCAACCCTGTGTCCTATTGAGATGTTTTAAAAACTATAGAATGTACAAGGTCACTTCTGTAATAGGACCCAGGTTCTTCAGATGGAATGAATTTCATTATTCTGAGCCCCAGCGCTTTCCATTGCCAGCCCTCCCTATTGTGGCATACTCTTCAAACGTGCTGCAGTTCTGGGCCTGATGGCAGACACCCAGCAGCATGTCTCAGGCTGTCCCCAGTATTACAAAGTTAATATTCCATTTTATTCTGTTATTTCTTCTATTTCCACCTCATCATGAAGCGTTTTGTTGTAACATTCTTTCCTGTTGGCTACTGCTCAACTACTGGCCCTTAGAGAAGCAAGAAGAGAAATGAATGCAAATAACTAGGAGTGTCCTGTCATTAAAAACAATGAGGTTGTATTTAATTTCACTTTCTAGAGCCACTACTTCCAACTGGTGGAGTCATGACATTTTCTACTTGAGAGACAAGACTAAGGAGAATAAGGTCCTCAGATTTGTGCTACTGTCTCTGACTCTTGGTTAAGGTTGTATGTCATTACAATGATGCTATGATGACATATATTCTTTCATGTTCAGCAGAGGAAAGTGCTTGTGGCTCCACTAATTTACTTCAAAGCTGGTGTGGGTGTCTGAGTGCACTATAATCTTGAAACAACCAGTGTTGCCTTGTTGGAGCTGTCACTACAACATTTGATGGAAAACAGAAAAGGAATAAAAGTGTGTATTTTGGAGGATGTGAAGGGATTCAAATCAGTTTAGAAGGATAAATAAAGACAATGTTTCTTTAACAGGGTAATCCATACGAGACTTTCCTACCAAGTACAAAAGGATCTACATCAGCTACCTCTAGGGCAAGTCTAAAAAGTACTGCAAATGATTTAGGCAGTCATTAAACATGACCTTTGTTCTTGGCAGCAGCACAAGGAAAGCAAGAAATAATTAAGCAAGCGACTGTTGAAAGCACTACTGACCGATTTCAACACTGAGTTTGTTTTCTGCTGTGAGATGTTTTTGCCTCTTGTTCCATTTTTCCATCTTGAAAGTAAGACACAGATGTCATTTTAGTGTCTACAAATCTAGTTATGGTAATTTGCATTATACATTTAGAATTGGCATCAGTTATTCTCATACATGCTGCAGCATCCAGCATTACTGTTTATATTTTTATGTTTCCAGGTTATACATTCTTCAGTAAGTCTCTGGAATCTGCCAAGTAAGGTACAGTATATTGCTGAGGTCTGGGAAAAAGGCAGCACTGGGCCAAATGCTCTTTCAAGGCATAAGAAATGAATGAGAAGTCTTTTGGTGCTTTGCCCCTTCATCTCACTGAACAGAATCAAAACAGTCTAACTGCTCAAAGAATAGTATGGGACATCTGCCTGGCTACTGACAGGTGCTAAAAAGGCTTTCCAAATTGCCTAAGTGTTTTGCTACCAAGCTTCTTTTGATTCTAATGAAATTAGGAAGCTCAGCATTTGGAAAATCTCCCTAGGGTCCAGATCCTTTAAGGTATTTAAGCAGTTTTACAAAGATTCAGATTCTTTTAACATAAGAACCCAAATGCATTTTATTTTTAGACACCTACTGAAAAAAACTGGCCCCTTTTCTCTTACCCGAAACACTTGCAGCGAGATGCAATACAGTAAAATACACATGGGGATCCTCTTTTAAGCTGGTGTACCTTGAATAACTTTTTTCTCATCTTAGGTTTTATGAATGAAGGAGAATATTTCCTGACTTTGTAAGAATTATAAATTTGAATAGGTTTTGCTGTTACAGCAGACCTTCGGAAGATGATGGCACTACCTACTCTGATAAAAGAGGATACAAACCAAAAAATCACAGGCGTTAGAAATTCCAGGAATTCACGTATTTAAGTAACAACAAATTCTGTCTGTGTAAATAGGAAAAACTGGACAGAGAGTGGTAGGTCCTACTATAAAGTCAACCAAAAATAGAAGTCTGTCATGTTCATTGTTTACGTATCCCAATTTAATTCTAATAATTGCAATCAAACTAATTAACATGCAGCGTTTCCAATTAAAATATCTCATAAATTTTATAAAAATCAACAATGTCATAAAGCTGTGCAAAGTCAAAAGTTACTCTTGAGTTCTTGGATTCCCTTCCAGCCTTCCTCACTGTGATTCTGAGATTCATCATGCTGGAAAACCTTTCTGTAACTAATTTGACTAGCAACATTAGTTCCCACATCAAATCCATTTTATTCATGGGATACGTGAGCAAATGTGGCTAGAAGTTCTCTGAGGAATGGAGCATTGCATCCATCATTTCATTATCATTTGTTTCTGAGTGTGCCATGGTCTAACTCAAGAAATTTGTGAGTTATCAAGAGCCCTGTTAGTAGAATGCCTCTGCTTTATTTCGGTTTTGAAAGTTAGAGGCCCGACGCTCAGCAGTAGCTTAATTTTTGTAGCCTAAAGGGTCACTGAGAGGCTTATGCAAAAAAAGAAGAAAAAAAAGTGCATTATTTTTCTGGGGATAACATTAGGAGAACTATTTTTTATTAATCTTTAAGTAATGAGTGAACTTTCCTCCATTATTTCACAATGTGTACCCTTAAATAACATGCTTTTATGCTAGTCACATCATAAAATGAAACCTATTAGAAACAGGTTAAATAACTGACACAGTTTAATAGCCCATGTAAATAAAATACAAATGGTAAGCAAATAACCTTAATAATAATAAATAGGTCTAATACTAACATTGCAAAGTAATGAAGCTTGCAATGTAATGAATCTTTAGAAACACAGATGACAATTTGCTCTAATAAAAACAGTTTAACCTTGATGGTGAATACAGCTTTCAAGCTAGACAGAGGAGATAGGAACATGAAGTTATATTCTCAGATATCTGTGTTATTTTGGAAAATAGTGCCCTATGTGCAAGGGAATTTCTCCCCAGCATCAAAGCATGAATACAAACCAGTAGCATGCAAAAGGGAATGCCTACATGTACACAGGCTAATCTGGGGTCTTCAGGCTATAGAAAGACAAAAACCTTGGATGAAATCTAGTCCTAGGAAGAGCTGCTCTACATGTTGCTGATATTCCCCTGGACTCCAAGACTAAGCTACTTTACCTGAACAAGGTACAATCTTTGTGTATTGTCCTTGAAGACAAGCCCTCTGTCCCTCTTACAGGAATGTAGTTTCCTGCGCTTCCACCTTCCTGAATATATGCCAGTTTAAGTAAGAAAACTGCTGTGTGCATTTCCATGTAATTGAAAATAAAGATCTCTCATCTTCCTTCTTACAGAGCACTTTAAATGCCACATCCCAGCCTGACATTTATTGACAGAGGCAAAAGCTATTAACATAGTTTATCAGCCTCTCGCCTGCTCTTGGAGGAGGAGCTGAAGATGCAACACAGCCATCTGGGCGGTCCCTTGCTGTTACTGTGTACATTCCTGGTAAAGAGCAGGCACTGTCAGTGCTCAAACACTGTGGAAGAAAGAGCCCATCTCAGTGTTCCCAAAAACTTCCCAGTCCCATACCCATACGCCCATGGCTGAGGATACCTTCCTGGATTGTCCTTCCCAAAGGGTTTGGCCCACCATTTCCATTCTGTCCCTGGGGATAAACTGTGTTTGGTTACTCTCTGCCCACCCCTGCTCCTACCTACCTGGGAGGCTGGAGTGATTATATCCTGTCATTCTGCATTTTCTGATGCTGTGCCTCATCAACACCTCTCTGCAAATGGCTGATATCTGCATATTGGTTTTCCCTCAGCATGTTGAAAGTGCTGCTAGCGTTGTGGGAGACATCAGCACAGAACGTAAGAACATTTGATAAAATGCTCTATGAAGTCCCATCATGGTTTGTCCTCCCTTATTAATATAAGGTTGTTACTGCAGCTCATGTTTATTATCACTTAATTCTCTTGAAAGACCTGTCTGGAAGCATTTAATGTTTTTACAGCTCATCTCTGAGATACTTTTACCTTATTCACCAGCTATTCAATTCTGTTATGCACTGTAACACAAGAAAAAGGTCCCCATCACAATTTCCCAAAGAATGAGCATAAGAATCAAAGTTAGATGTCATAGTGCATTCACTAATAGCTATTGGAGGGAGCAAGCAGGGTTTATTCTGTTACTTACCAGCATTTCTGATTCTTGGGTTAATAACAAGTCCATCAAATTCTTCTGCTCACCAAAAGCTATAATCAGAAACAAAATCTAGATGAGGCCATTTCTATTATTCTGTAGTGTGTAAGGTTAATGTCATGTACTTTGAAATAGCT
Organism: Psittacus erithacus; assembly: GCA_009867235.2. Lineage (NCBI taxonomy): Eukaryota > Metazoa > Chordata > Aves > Psittaciformes > Psittacidae > Psittacus > Psittacus erithacus. The sequence goes on along the minus strand of WYDI02024033.1, from coordinate 959 downwards.
CTCATTTCATTTCAATAGGACTTTAATAGTGTAAAACATACTGTATTCACTGGATACAATAATAATTATGTTCTTGTAGCTTAAAGCAGAATTATCCACTTTTCAGGGGGAAAAAAAAAAACCAGCCACAAAATCAAGGCTATGATAATGAATAAGGAAAGATAATTCAAGCTACACTTTTTGTTTCTTACTATCCTGGCATCTTTCCTTCTATTCTTTTCTGTTCAGCTTAAGTGCTTTGACTTCCTAAGCCAATTCTTCAGCTAAACTAGTGCTCTAATTTTACGTTTATCATATAGCCTAATAGACATTTTCTTTGAGTGATTCTGCAGTGTGGTTTCTATACAGTCATTACTGTGTTGGGGAGCAGAAGAAGAAAGAACATTTAGACTCTTTTTCTAATTCATCCTGTGTATATTTGCATGGAGTTTAGTTCCAAGAAAGCTCTAAATGATAAAATGCATGGCCTCACAACACGTTGCAAGTGCTCATTATTTGGTATCCTAATACACTCTGACTGCTTTTGCAAACAGATGCTCCAAATACTGTTCTTAATTAATATCAAGGATTGGATTCAAATATTGGTCTATGCCAGCAGAAGATAGCACAAATCCTGGCAACAGGCCCTGATCTAGCAAAAGGATTGTTATGAATGCCCGAAACACTTCCAGGCTCCACTCTTTTGTGAGCATACTTGCCAGACATCAGGACATGATGCAAAAAGTGTGGATTTGGGGGTATTTCTCAGGTGTCAGGGTGGTAGTGCAGTCCAGATGGCTGCTTGACATCATGAGTGCTTGACAGCATGACTTGTGTTTGTCGTGGTTTAGGCCTGCCACACAGCCCACTCACTGCCCCCCCACCTCCTCCCTCAGCTCCCGTAGGGATGGGGAAGAGAATTGAAAGAATACAACTCCCACAGGTTGAGATAAGAACAGTCTATTAACTAAGGTATAACA
>WYDI02024032.1:0-15456 GCA_009867235.2 Psittacus erithacus | reverse complement strand
AGCAGAGACAGGACACCTGACCCAAACTGACCAAAGAGGTATTCCATACCACAGCACATCATGCCCAGGATGTAAATGGGGAGTTACCCCAAAGGGCTAGATCACTGCTGGGGTGGGGCTGGGTATTGGTCGGTGATGAGCTGTTGTATTCTCTTTTTTTGTTATTTCCCTTATCATTATTATTATTGGTGGTAGTGGTAGTGATTTGTGTTATATCTTAGTTACTGGACTGTTCTTATCTCAACCTGTGGGAGTTGTATTCTTTCGATTATCCTCCCCACGCCTTCAAGAGCTGAGGGAGGAAGCTCACACACTGAGTGAGTGAGCGAGACTGCGTGGTTCTGAGTTACGGCTGGTCTTAAACCTGGACAATGCCACACAATTCTAACTAGTACTTCCACCTTTAATAAGGGAGATATACCACTTGCACAAAGAATGTTGGGGGTTGTTCAGGTTCTTTTCTGCATTGGCCTTTTTACCATTGTTATAAGGAATATATAATAACTATATATACAGATTTTTTTAACACTTTTGGTGAATGACAATATCTCCAACAGTGTTATCTTTTCCTATTTTCTGCCCATTTTTCCATAGTGGCATGAGTATCAAGTACAGCACTCATTGTCATTACTGAAATTCAGGATCCAAGTGTCAAGGTAGAGTTAAATGATGGTTCTTCCTCCTGAGCAGGCATACAGTGCATAAAACAGGTCCTAAACCTGAAATCTATAATGATTGATCTGCACCAGGAACATTCTGCTTTTGTCTTCAGTTTTTATGACTGAAACTATTGAAACAACTTATTTAGCAAAACTGACACTGGAAACAAATCAGAGGCTTAAGCCAGACAAAGGAATAGAAACAACAAAAGGTCTTTCTTTCAAACTGGGACTTATCGTGTAAGGAGATGTGAAATTGAATACAGGACAACTATTATCTGAATGATAATTATGACCTCAGTTATACAGTCATATTATGGGAGAAGAGATTTGCACATGTTTAAAATAACTTTTTTTATTATATTAATTATGCAAAAGGTTGTATGCAAATGGAATCTCAATTCCTAAAATGTCAACTAGCAAGAAATCATTTTGGGAACTAAATAACAAATTTTTTGCAAATGTCAGATTACTAAAGTCAACACATTTTTCAGAAACCTTCTACTAACCAGGTCACTTAACCAGATAAAGATAGTGGTTTAGTAATAAAAGCCTCTCAGCTGCTAGTTGCAAATAGATAATTGCTAGCAAAATATGCTGCTTTACCTACACCAAAGTTTTTGAATATTCATGCTGAAGGCAGTTCATTCAGAGAAAGATCATTTGGAAGAAGTAGTGATGTGAGAAGAAAATATCACACTTCAGACTTCGCAGCCTACTGTAACACTGTTCTCATGGGAAAACAAGAAAAATTGTCACAGAAGTAATATTTTGGCATTAAATAGAATAAACTCACTAAACTGTATCAAAAAGTCAGTTCTAGTTTTATTTATTCCATATCACTTTAGAACAGATATTGTGTATATTTACAGAATTTTATTCAGTAAACTAAGTTGTCTCATGGAAGATTTCATCTTCACTACCTAGACGTTGCTCTGTTTACACAGTTATTGAATTTCTCTTCAACTTTAACATTCCATGTCACACCATATGCCTCTATTGGAATGGAGACTATCCAAATTATAGTATGAGTGTGAAGGGACACAAAGTAGAACAAAATAAAATCACCCAATGTTTATTCCATTGCTCTTTGCTCTTAAGCAGCAAAAAGCAGAAGAATCTCTGCTGGAAAGGTTCTGTGTAGAAGTTGCCATGGACTTTTGTACATTCATATCAGACCAATAGGAAGAGGGATATTTGACCACTTTTATGTATGTGATTTGATTTTAATGGGCAAGGTTAAGAATTTCAGAATATGAACTACACTTATACAGAAAGACATTATATGTCTTACCTGTTACATCAGCTCATTCATTTACTTCAAAGAAACAAAAAGGAAACCTGCTAAGCAGAAACTGAGGAAAGATACCACTCTAGCTATCAACAGCTATGTGTTTGTTTAATATTTCTTTTTTTCCTGTGCTAGTTTAACTCCCAAATTCTATATTGAAAAATTTCTTTTTTTTTTTTCAATGTGATTATATATGGATTAATTGTAATACGGCTGAAGTATCAGAAATTACTGACTCAAGTATCATATTTATAGATATATGAAGGGACTCAGAAAATGGCATATAATCTACTCCCTACTTTTAGCAGATCGAATGTATCTAAGTGATCGGTACATATACGTGTCTAATCTTTCCTTATTAACTTGCGGTGAAGGAAATTCTAATATTTTTCTACAGTCCTGGTACAAGCTAATTGTGCTATCTTAATAATGAGAGGGTTTTACCTCTATTTAATTTTTTTTATCCCTAGTAAGTTGATTTTCTCTGATCCCTGGTTTCCTTGATTTCCCAAGGGGATATTTATACTCTCAGGAAAACCGTAATTTCCATAATGTAATCTCTCTCCTTGTGCTGCCCTCTCCCAACAACAGAACAAATACAGTTTCTTTTGTTTTCTTGCTCTTGTATCTAGGATTCATTTGTGTGAAAAGAGTTTTAAACCTTGGCATGGAAATTCAAATCAGCTTCTCCCAACACTGAACAAGCCAGAAGGTAAGTGGGATTTGATGTCACCACAGCTTTCAGCCTTGAAGGAATTGCTCTGAAAGTCAAAGGAGTCTCCTGGTCAGATTTAAAGAGTGCAAACTGATTAAAGTGTTTATTGATCAATGAACACAATGTGAGGAAATTGGTAAAGAACAGAAAAATTATCAATAATCAAATTAGCTAAATAGCATACTGCTAATATTAATTCATGATTATGATTGTGTAGGCTATTATGTACGGCTATGAAGCTTTTTAAAATCAGTTCTTAAAACCAGTGAATCATAAAAAGAGTCCCTATTAAATTAAAATTCTGTAAGCATGAAGGTGCAAGTCTATTTCTCCTCACACCAAGTCATGCAGTCATAGACATGACAGCAAACCCAGTTGGTTGTCCCAGTGAACTTAGTATTTGCTGGTGGATTTGGTATTTGCTAGTCAGATTCATTATCTTTTCTACGTATCCACACTGTTACTGTCAGACAGTTGCCCTATGTTTGTCTTCCGATGATTTCATCTCCTTTACTGTATTATTTCCAAATCAGATGGAGCTGTTCACAGCCCTGGCATCTCATTTTTATCCATCTAGACTCCTCCCAGATTAACAACCTCTCCCTAAATGCTATTTTTTCCCATACTGAATTCAGTTTTGCTACACTCATACTCAATTTGGCTTTTCTGAGGTAGACATCACCATTGCAGCAGATGACAATAGAAAATGGGGGAAGATGCTACTACTACCACTGCTGCCATTACTACTACTACTGCTACTACTACAAATGGAAGATGATAAAGATTCAGTGGGGCATGGTGAAAGAAGGTATGTTAGGTAAAGATGAGAAAGGATTTTGCAACAGAAGATGGTGGATAACTGAGAAAGGAGCAATGAATTTGTGAGGAGTTGAAGGCTGGAAGTTCTCCTTAAATATGAAGGCACACATGATATTTTCACTTTTATATTGCTTGTAAATCATGTCAGGGTATGTCGCACCAGTTTTTGATGGTTATATGGCCATTATGCTCCAGAGTAGTTCAGCTCAGTGTGATTAACATATTGCTTTGGATTGTTTTCTTGCTCTTTTTAGGAGCTGAAGACTGCTTGGTAAGCAGTCTTGGATAGGATCTTCCAATTTCTGATTGCTTTGAAAGGCATCTAGCCAATGCAAGGTAGGTGAGGACTACTGTGTGATTTGCTTAGAAAACACTCTCTTGTTCCAAGCCAAAACAGCAATTCCAGACTCCATTAGTTCAAACCGCTGGTAGCCTGGTCAGAACACCTAACCAGGGCCCTCTTCTGAAGGCAAAAGTCTTTTATTGAGACGCAAGAGTTCCTAAAGTCAGCAATGTTTATCAAGAAGATGGGATAACAATTATGCCGGTTCCACTCCAGATGACTGCCTGTGAGTTTACGAGCTGAACATGTATCATATTGTTGCAAGAAATGTAGTGTTAGGAATAGGGGGAGGAGAAAGGTTAGGAAACCATAGCACTTTGTATGGATAATGAGATCTTTGCCCTGAGGAAGTGGGTAAACAAATATTAACACCTAAGGTTTCCTTTCATGTTACCATAAACTCTGCATGCATGTTTATTTTCCACTTACGAAAGCTACCTTTGTTTCCTGCTTTCCCCGAGTTTTACTCTTTATTGAAGAACACATATATGGAGATTTCTTTACTTCTTTATGCCTTTCTTTTACATTTATATTGTACGGTTTTGTTAGCACAATCCTACCCTTAGGAGTGCCTCTTTCAACTTCAGTTTTCTGAAGACCTTCCAGAAAACTTCATCAGCCATTTTAGGAGAGATGCCAGGTGCATAGTCTTCATAATACCTATTAAACTGTTTTTATTCTATGAACACTGTACAAGAATTTCCTACCTCATCTTAAGTGGAAGTATGATTGAATGAAAGTAACTAAAACAAGAGCTGCTGAACAGATTTATGCCGTAACTTCTAGGTGAACTTAGTACACTCTTCCTGTCCCAAGGAATATGCAGCCTCCATAGTCAAGACACAAATAATGATCAGATATAAATTAAGAGATCAGATAACAAGTAAAGACACCAAGTGTACCTATTATTAGCATATGATTATCATTATATTATGTAGCTTATTATGACCCTCTGCCACACAACACATGCCCAGTTGACATACAACCTCAGAAAGCTGTAAAACCCTAGAATAACTGACAAAAAATTATTCTGTCATCATTTTGATTGAGCTGTAGAGACGCACTGAATCTTAAACATCAAGCTAAATGATGGGCAGAATGGAGGCCAGCATAGCTGTATGTTTTGCATTATGCTGGGTTGAACTAGGAGTGCTTCACAGCCAAGAAAATCTCCCTGCCAATGAACAGGAAAGTAGCAAGGAAGCCTTCCTTGGTTGTTTTTTGAACATAGGTCTGAGAGGGCCTGCTAAAACAAAAGAAATGTGCTCACACGAACTGTGTAGAACACACAAATGTTCAATATGAAGTACACAGATTTGCAGATAAGCTTGTGAGCATGTAGGTGCAAAGGCCAGTGTTACAGTGCCAAGCTAGGACTTATTCCAAATGTTCTCCAACATGGAAGTGCTTAGTTTACACCAACTGGGATTAGCAATTGAAAGGACTGACATTAGCTGTTTGGAGCAATTGCTGGAAAAGGAATTGTTCCCTCAGTATGATCATAAGGACATAATAGATGTAATCCTTGTCTGCTTATACTTCAGGCTTCATATTACTCATTCTGTTCCTGTTTTTATCTCCACTGTCTCTCACTTTTTTTTGTTGGTTGGTTGGTTGGGTTTTTTTTTCACTCAGAGCAACATCCTTGCCCATCAGTCCCTTTTTTGCCCAGCCTTTTCCATCCTGGCCTCCACTTGCCTCTGCACCCTGGCTGCCTTTTCTCCCCTGGTTGTTTATGTGATTGGTTGTTGTTTGGGGTGGGTTTTTTTGTTGTTTGGTTTTGGTTTTTCTTTTTTTTTTCCCCTGAGTTATTTTTCTCTTTCTTCAGCCCACATCCATTTCTTTCTCATCCTCTTCACATTTTCTGCCTTCCCTCTTGCTCATATAAGACTTCCTGCTTTCCTTAATTAAGCACTAGAAATTCTAGAGTGAGAGATCAGTGGTAGGAAGGGTGGAGTTCCCCTCCTACCCCATTTCCTGGAATTAAGGATTCCTCTCTCAGGAATTAAATGCAACTGCAGAGAAACAGTGTGCAGTACTAGCCTGCATTTTGCTAGAAATTTGTTGGTGCTGCTGGTTATATGCTTTTTACTCATTTTACAGCTTGGAAACTTGAATGATACTGCTAAAGTATAGAGGAATCAATGCTATGGATTCTGACAAGAAGAAATGTGTTTTTTCAATATCTAAACATAGCAGTAAAGAATAAGGTGTAAATATTGATTTGGTATATTGCTGTCATTCTTTACTTAAGAGTGTTCACTGAGGCAGTGATGCCAGTGGTCAATGGTATTACAGTGGTACAATGGTTATTGCTGTAGTGTGGACTGCAGCTAACCTGGGACTGAGACAGCCATTAAAATGCTTTGAAATAAAATCATTAGATATATATCCAGAGCTAAAATTAGACAATCATGTTTATGAGCAAGCTTGAGGAATAAGTCTGGTAGAGGACAGTTATCTAGACTTTTCCTTATGATCCAACAAACTGCTACTGCATTTTACCGCAGAATGATGTCTTGCAGGGGAAAAAAAATATCATGTCACGGTCCACTCCACCAGTAGATCTTTACCTCTTCTAATCTTGACTTTACTTCTGGGGTTTTTTTCTCATTTTTCACACTGGAATGAGAAGCATGCTTTAACTAGGCATTTAAATACCCATTCCTTAGATTTTTAATCCTTCAACAGGAGGGAAGAATCTAGTGGCTGTTCAGAAACATAATAGAAATAAGAGATAGGTTTTTATGCCAGAGACACCAATGCCCAAGTTAGGTTTATACTCTGCAATTTGCTTTGCCACATGCACATTGTACACAGTTATAGTTGAGACACCCTCATTTTTCCAGTGGTAAAATTTGCATCCATTGAACACATACAAAAGTGGGCTTACAAATAAGCACAAAATTTTGTTATGCAGCCCGAATGGCTTCTCCCCAGCACATCATAGGTAAATATTCTAACACCCAAACAACACAGAATTGCAGGTCATGGTCTCAAGAACAGAAGGTGAATGTGGAAATAGATTTAAAACCATGAATATGAAAAGATGGCATACCCAGTAAACTCTCTGCTGGGAGAGCAACATAAACAGCCAGTACAAGTTGTAACATTATAAAGCTGCTTATAAACAACTGTTCCCAGGTGTTTTTACATCACCACAGTTAATTAATCTCTTCTGCATAGTATTTCATGGTTAACAAAGAGCACTTTGAGATGCTTGGTAGTAGCTTTCAGTATGTAAAATAGGAATAGCAGTTCCTTGTTCTTAAACCTCTGCTTTTCTAGATAAGTGCATAAAAAAACCCATTGTCAGAAAAGGCTATACAATGTCAGAAAGCTTTCATCTCTCTAATGGAGCCCATAAAGGATGGTAAAACAAAAAATAATGGTGTGTTTGAAAGCCTTCAGCTTTAATGATGCTGAAATCAGAAACCATTTTATTTGAGAAAGCAGTGTAAGTGTTCTCAGAGTCAGTACTGTCAATACTGTTCTTTCTCTTTAAGTGAAAGAGTTTTGTTCTTTCAAGATATTTATACAATGTTGTTAGGCTGAAAGCAAGGCACATTTGATGCAATCCACACAAGAACCAAATAGAATAGGGTGCAATGCAATGGGCTCTTACTGCAGAAGCATGAAGAACACAGGAAGCTGAGTTTCAATTAAAAGACTGGGACCAGTTGGGCAGTCTGGGGCTGGGTTCATAAATCGGTCTGGGGCTAGAGGTGCTGTGTGGAAGGCAGTCAGTAACAGAAGTCTGACCCTGAAAGTAGTTTGCAGCATGAGGGAGAGGGAATAAGGGAGAGACTGTGGCTGAGCACTGAATTGGGAAGATCTACAGGGAAAGAAAAGAATTAGGAGCTCCCAAGAAAGAAAAGGCAGATAAGGATTTTTAAGGTTATGAGCTGGATCTTATATATGTTCAAGATATGAGAGGAGCTGCAGAGGGATCTACATAGATCAGAGTATTGGGAAATGATTTACAGGGTGAAATTTAACAAGTTGAAATGCTGGGTTCTGCACTTAGGACAGAGTAACACTGAGCACAAGTATAAATGGGGACAGAAATGGCTGAAGAACAGCTCTGCAGAAGGGGGTCTGGGAGTGCTGGTCAGCAGCAAGCTCAGGCAATGTGAGTCAGCAGTGAGCCCTGGAAGTGCAGAGGGCAAACTGCATCCTGGGCTGCATCCAACACAGCATCACCAAGAGAGGTGATGATCCCACTGTATTCATTGCTGGTGCAGCCTCACCTGGAATGCTGAGAGCAGTTCTGGGCCCTACAATTTAAGAAGGATGTGAAGGTCCTTGAAGGCCTCTAGAAGACGGCAACAAAGCTGTGGAGGAAAGGCTGTAGGGCATGTCCTGTGAAGAGCAGCAAAGGACTTTGAGCTTGTTTAGTGTGAAGAAAAGGGAGCTGAGGGGCTCTCTACAGGTCCCTGAGGAGAGAGAGTGGAGCAGAAAGTACTGAGCTCTTCTCCCTGGGATCCACAGATAGAGCACATGGGAACAGTTCAACGCTGCACGAGGGGAGGTTCAGACTGGACATTGGGAAGCACTTATTTACCCAGAGGGAGCAAAAATATTTTAAGCAGATTGGCAGATGAAAAAATAAAAATTCTTTTTCCTTCTCTCATGTGAGCTTTGAAGGCAAATCTTTTTTTTTTTTTAACTCTAATTTTTATTTTTGCTTATGTATATTTCCATTATGGTAGAAATCAGCCAGATTAAAAAAAAGAAAAAAAAACCAAACCAACACTGTTAGATTCTTATTCTGCTGTTTTCTGTGAAAATCCTATTTATTTTAGGGATTTAAGTCTACTGTGAACAAATATGGAAGGAAATAAATGCACTGACTGAAGGTAAACTTAAAAGGACCAGATGAAGGTAGAGTATGGCCACTCATCCACGAGCAGTACTCTCCTGAAAGAAGTATACTTCTTGCAGATACAGAAAGCTGTAAGCAAGTTCATTAAAATGTTCCTGAATGTTGATGTGAGGAAATGCTGCAGCAAGAGTGTTAGGAGACTGGCTTGCTGACAGAAGACAGCTATGACTCACACATCTGTGCTGTCCTCAATGAATTTAGCACTGTAATCAACAGTATACACATTTTTCTCTTTTCCATCAGGTAAACTAAAAAAGATTTAGTCACATTTTCTATTCATCTGCTTTTCAAATTCCGTAAAATCAATATGTCCTGCACTTCTATTAGATTCATTGATATTTCCTCTCAGTTCATATTAAAGTAGATTCCCAGTGACTCTGCTCAGGGAACATATTTTCTGCCTTGTATAGGTTTGTGTGCGTAACTTTTAATTAAGATGTACAGAGTAGCCAGCTAAAATCCTACACTCCCTCTGTATTGCTGTGTTATTAATAGATAAATATAAATAATAGTATTGAGTGAGTCAGTTCTAATTTCCTGAGGAAGTTTATTTGAGTGACTTTTCTGTTTCTCATTCAGCCTCAAATGCTTTTGATCCATTTTTAAACTTGACTAGACAGGACTGTAGAGTTACCAGAGGTATGCAGCTGCTGCAAGCATTGTGAATCTTGAGGAGGGGCTCCTGGCAGAGAGAAGAGAGTACCTGGCAGCAGAGCCCAGGTGTGCCTTTCCATAGCAGAGGCTCAACCAGGCACCAGGTAGATGCATGTGCCGTTGGGTCTGAGGGACACAGGAAGGTATGACAGCCAAATATGTCACTTCCTGCTTTTCTGCTGTCCAAGGGCGATGGAGAGGACTGAGAGTACCACCAGAGACATGGACGGCATCACTGTAGTTGGAGGAAGTGGAGATTGTGGCGGGTGTGGTGTTGAGGGTGCTGTCTGCCCAGACAGGGAAGGAATGCAGCATACTGACTGTAAGGTATTGTAGGGGATGAGATGAATTTCTGCAGAAAAATAGGCTTTGGTTGATGTGTCACTTAGGTGACAAATATGCTTAAAAGTTTTCGTTTGAAAGGAAATAAGAAGTTACATTTTAACAGAATCACTGAAAAGGTACGTAACCATCTGTGTTTTCCTTTCTTTTTTATTGATTAGGCTTCTTTCTCTAATCTAAATGCAAACCCAAATAGGAGCTTAAATTTCTAGAAGTTGACTAATTTGTCATTTTTCTGGGAGAAATTATTCCTAACCCTCTGAATTTTCTCTTAAAAAAAATTAATAAAATTTACAATGTTTTGTTTGTTGTCACTTTATAGATAATATACTGGTAAAAAATTACCACAGGATGACTGCCATATCAGTTCTGACCAGGTAGCAGGGGGCTGATTTCTGCTTCCAAATTTACTTGAAAGTGTGTGTGTTAATAAAACATTTACAGCTGCTGATTTGTCCACCATTCAGTATTGAGCTCCATGTGGAGGCTCCTTGCCAACAGCGTAAATATTTGAATATTGTAAACGTTGCATCTGATTCTTACTCATTGCCTGTACTGGGATATATAAACAGCAGGATTGTTTGGATCCAGGTCAGAGCTTGTTAAAGTGTATTAGCTTTCACAGTCTAAATCACATTACCAGTATAAATAACACATTTGTATGCTACGAGGCAAAAAGTAGGAAGCCAACAGTACTTTGGATGCTTTAGTACCTCAGTTACTACTTTACTGATTTGTAGTAATAGGGTAAGCAAATCCTCTTGAGACAATGAATGTTTTAAATTAAAGCTCTAGAATGATATTTAGAAGATGTGTTTCTGCTTTTGAATTTGCCACAGGCTCTGCATTCAACCTTTGGGCAAGATAATTAGGGCTTTATTCTCTGTGTTTAATTCACTGTCTGTGAAGTGGTAATAATGCTATATGTGGCTAGTAAGAGGTAAAATCATTCATGTTTGTAATGAATTGAAATACTATGGTAATAGAAGACAGTGGAGGATAAGCAAATCTGTCGAGCTGCTTTGCTTCCAAAGCATCTTGTCTTTTCCCCCGATCCTGCTTGAAACACAGCTATTTTCCTTCACTATCAGGCAGTGAAATACATAGAGTCATCTGCATTCTAGCTCTTGGTCCAGGCAGGACTGACTTCAGAGCTAGATCAAACTGTCCAGGAATTTATTCAAGCATGCTTGGAAATCTCCAAGGATGGAGATTCCCCATCCTCTCATCTTTCACAGGGCAACATGTACCAGTGCGCAGACATTCTTGTGGAGGTGAATCTTCTTTCATACACTTGTAATTTCTTCCTTTTAGTCTGAGCATTGTGTCCACTCCTTCATGCACACCTCTGAAAAGTGTCTGACTCCATTTCTCTGTAACACCTCTTTGAGCAGAACGCAGCAATCGGACCCTCCCAAGCTGACCTGCTAGCATGGATCTTACAGAATAGGAAGACTATACCAAAACTCTCTCAATGCTAGAACAGGCACAATTGAGGGACACAAAGCTTCATGAATTTGTGGCCAAGTTACAGTAACCCTCGAAAACTTATTTCTAAAACCTTTTCACCTCAAACTCATGTTTTCCTGAGGTAGCTAATTACAGTTGCACCTTGTCTCCATCAAGACTATGTTCATTAACGCTAATTAAAAGTTTTTTTCCATATGTGCAACAATATAAGATGGTCATGAAATGTAGAGCTTAGAGAAAGACATTCAGTCACCAAACATAAAGGAAGAAGAAAATGTTCACCTCATATTGAATCAAGGAGTTGCTAACAGGTTACAGAAGCACAGACATGTCACGGAGTCTGGCAAAATAGCATTTGTAACCCTTAAGATACAAAGCAGTCCTTAATTTAATGAGAAGAATATCTGCTATCTCTTCAATAAATTAGCAAAAATTACTTTTGAAGAAGACTGAAAAAATTCTTAAGGAATACTGGAGAGAGCTTATAAAGCTAGAGTGTTCCACAGCTAAGATCTTCCTTCTGATGCAGCTTAAAATGTAAGAAGATTACATAAATGATAAATCACCATGTAATGTAAGAAAACATTCACAGATGTTTGGGTGAATAAAGGAGGTAGGACAATCCCCTTTTTGCAAAAGAAAATTGAATGTGTTTCTTTCTGCCTTTCTTTTCAGGCGTGTCATATGTAAATACTCATGACACTGGTCTACTGCATTTGTTTTAAACAAATCATTTCAATCTCTTCCTAGTCTTTCAATATTAGCATAGTTTGAGCTGAAATGCTTTGCAAAGGTCAGTGGCTAACTTCAAGCTATTATATACTGAGGAACAATGATGCTATCAGCTGCAGTTCTGGACAAGGAATGCTTAGAGGGCAGTAAACATGGACCAAACCATTTGACATGTGTGTGGAATAGTGTTTGCACATGGGCATCACATAAATTGCAACAACAAGAATCTTTATTGACAAATCCCAATATTAATAGTAGAGTTATTGGTTCACACATAGCAAGACCAATGAAAGTGTTCTGTGCTTCTGTGTAATGAATAAACTGTCCCCTTTTCAATTCTTGGCAGATAAATCATTATTAATAAAGAATGTATCATCATGGAAAAGTTGGCATGGTTTATCATCATGGAAAAGTTGACGTGGTTTTTCATCATTCTGCTTCCACATCTGCCTGAGTGGTGGGTTGTTTTAGAGAGAGGACTGCCACAGTCAGTTTTTGTAACCATCAATGCTTCACATTCAGACATTATACTGAGCATTGAAATCAGGAACTGAGGCCAAGCAATCATTTCAAATTCTGAATTATGCTAATTGCAACCACATTAGATTTCTTTAGTCCTTGAAAACTGTGATAAAAGCTATGTAAGTAATGGGTAAATTCCATAATGACAGCCAAGTTCTAGACTACACCTTCAACCTTATGTGATACATGATCGCAATCCCATTGCATTAACAGGACTTCGTATCTGGTTATATAAGAACTGAATTTGTCTGCAAGTCTGGGAAGCTCTATTAAAATAGACTTCTGTGGTCACATAGCAAAGTGATAAAAGACGACGGGGATTTGAAGCAGCAATTCAGTCATCTGGGCTTTTGGTTTATTGGAAGCTTCAAAACTTGATTAAAAATAAATATACAGAAAAGAGAGAACATGCATCTCCTTGTTTTGGAAAGTTCTAGGCAGGTACTGCTTTATAACCAACTACTTTGTTCAGGGAAATTATGATTGCCTTTCATCATCTACAGCAAGGGAGTGTGCCCTATGGCCACTTGAGAATTGCACAGTGCTGCTTAGTGATTATCAAGTAATGGCTGATTGCTTTTGCTAATGGGTTTGCTTTTGATGTTGTTTTTTGTGTCACGTCACCCCACATGCAGGATTTTGAAGTGTTTTGCTGAAACCAAGAAGAACGTTATATAAAACCTATCCTAGAATTCTATTGTCTGTGAATGCAGGGAGTATCAGCTATAAGAGGGATACAGGCACTATGCCTCTGCTATCATCATCACAGGAGGAATGACAGAATAACCACAAAAAAAAAATAGAAGGCTTAGAATTATGTAGTTCTTCAAAGAACAAACAATTACTTGGCTCTTATCATGTTTCTTCTTACTATTTGATATTGTTATCAGTACTCCATGAGGTAGTTTTCATTTTTGAATGTTATCTTGCTGCACTACAAGTAATTCTCCAGTGAGCATTCATGGTTATTGCTCATGTACTAAGGACTGATTTTTATTTACATAAAATCCATAGTTCATTTCTGCTGTAAGGAGTGTTCTGTGAAATGGAGTTAAATATATAGATCATGTATGGTACTAATTGTTTCACTTTCTTTTATGTATTATGTTTTTGCATTATATATTGTATTATAGAACAGGTTGCCCAAAGACGTGGTAAATGCTCCATCCCTGGCAGCACTCAAGGCCAGGGTGGACGGAGTCTTGGGTGGCATGGTTTAGTGTGAGGTGTCCCTGCCCATGGCAGGGGGGTTGGAAGTAGATGATCTTAAAGTCCTTTCCAACCCTAACTATTCTATGATTCTATGATTCAATATCAGTAGCCCAGTGGACTTTCTTCTTGGCACTCAGATTCACAGAATAAGGATGTATAAACATTGCCAGTCACAGCGCTGCTTCTGCTCCTTGTTGTTGGTACTGCTTTGATTGTGAAGTAAGTCTGGCTCCTGTTGAGACCTGTGCTGGGCCTTTGGTTCTCAAGTCACTTAACTTAGGCCAGATGTCTCCTTCAACAGCTGTATGCACACTTCCTGCCCAACTGCAGCCTTTCAGTCTTTGGTGTAAGCTAATGGGAGACAAAAATGCTGAGTGGTTCTAAAAAGAAAAATTAAAAATTAAATGAAAAACCAGAGGAACCCAAAAAAGAGGAAATGGTTTCTGCTGGCAGGTCAGGAGTGAGAGTATTCACTTGGAGACCATCTTCTAGTTTCATGATTTCTTCAAAGGACATGCTCCTATATCTGCAGCCTCCTTGAAGGGTGCTTCAATGGTATATGTTTTATTCTGGCTAAGAAAGGTGCCACCAGTTTCTTTTGAAACTGAATCCATATTGTATAAAAAACATATCTGGAAAAAGTACTGATGTCTGTATGTCCAGTCTTAGAAGTTAACACCATAACCAAGAGGATTATAATGTTTTTATATTTCTTACATGTATTTAATTAGTGAACACTCAAGTTTGCTATTTCAAGTAGAAGTGCATAGCACAAGACTAAAAGTACTTCCTTCTCTTTATCCCGTTATCTATCCCTATAGGACCTGGGTAGGGAATATTTTTAGAAAGATATATACATGTTTAAATAATCTTAAAAAAAATAAAAATAAGAACTCTGACCTCACTGTTCCATCGTTAAGCATTAGCTGCTAAACTGAATAACACATTTCATTTCCTCCAGTTTGCTTGTAAATATAAAACCTACAAAACCAACTTTCTTCTGCCAAATGTAATTAAAAATTGTGGATCATTCTGGGACAAATGAAGCCAGAGGAGTTTGTAAAAATAGATTCACAGAAATTTTTTTAATAGTTTTTGCCATGCTGCAACTGAATCCATGCAGAGAAAGTACTGAATATAATTCATTTTATGTAGACCAAGAAGTACAAAATCTAATGCTAATTATATAGTGAAAGTTTATGTGCCAAAGGAAATTACTTATTTGCATAGTGTTAATAGCCATATTTAGAACAGTGTTAGTATTGGAAAGAATTATTTCTTTGCACTTTTGCGAATTCAGGAGGGTTCCATCGGATAAGAATATTCTGGTCAGCAGGTCATCCAGTTTAACCTACTGCTCAAAAAACGAGGAGCTGTGAGGTCGGACCAGGTTACTTTTGGCTTTACCCAGTATGGCATTGAAATGTCCAAGGATGAAGACCGCACAACCTCTCTGGGCAACCTGATCCACTGCTTGATTGTCTTTGTGTTGGAAAAGTGTCTTCTTATATCCAGTCTGAATCTCTGTTGTTTCAACCTATGTCCCTGGAAGGCATGCTAAGGCACATGAAAAACAACAAGGTGCTTGGTGACAGCCCACATGGCTTCATAAAGGGAATCCTGCTGACCAATTTGGTGGTCTTCTATGATGGGGCTAGGGAACTGATGGACAGGGGTAGAGCAGTTGATCTACCTGGACTTCTGCAAAGCGTTCAACACTGTCCCACACAACATTCTTGTCTCTGAATTGGAGAGACATCAATTTGATAGGTGGACCACTCGGTGGATAAAGAACTGGCTGGATGGCCACAC
>WYDI02024030.1:28072-40271 GCA_009867235.2 Psittacus erithacus | reverse complement strand
AAAGGAAAGGAAAGGAAAGGAAAGGAAAGGAAAGGAAAGGAAAGGAAAGGAAAGGAAAGGAAAGGAAGGGAAAGGAAGGGAAAGGAAAAAGGGAAAGGAGAGGCAGGGAATGGAGGAGAAGGGAAGGGAATATAAAATCAAAAGTTAAAATTTTAACCCTTTGACTGAAGCACTGACTTTGTCCAACAGCTCATGGAAAGAACATAAAAACAAATAGTTCCTGGAAAACCACTAAGCCAATGGGCAATTTGCAAAAATAACACATGAAATAAGTTGCAAAGAGCTTTTACAGTTTGCGCATTTGCACTTCACTGGAGAGCATAAGAGCCAAAACTCTCTCACCCAGAAGGAACATGCCTTAGCCTTGTGCAGTCAATTCTAAGATTTCACCAGAAGCACAGCTGAGCTCCACAACCAGACACTCCAAGTAACTTCAATTTCTAGGTCAACTTCTTCTAAAGATGACATTAACAACATTTAAGGAAAAAAAAAAAAGCAAGCTTAGCATCTCAAGAGTTAATGCAGGCATTAAAGAGCTTGCACACCAGTCTGCTGAGATCCAATGTCTTTGTTGTCTTCTTAGAGAATAAGTTTGCCCTTGGGACACATCTTTCAAGCAGCTAGAGCCCTTAGGGCAATTTATAAGAAAAGGACTTCTAGGAACACTTTTACTTAGACTCCCATGCAGTTCTCCCTCTTTCTACACAAGCCATTGTTATGCATCCTGTATTGCAGGGTGCAGCAGAGTACTACCTTTGCACCCGACAGTGCTTGTGTCCTAGGTGTCTTGTGTCAGACAATGGGACTCATTTCCAGAATAACCTTATAGACATTTTGGCCAAAGAGCATGGCATTGAGTGGGTATATCACATCCCCTACCATGCATCAGCCTCTGGGAAAATCGAACAGTACAATGGGCTCTAAAAAACTGCACTGAGAGCAACAGGTGGTGGGACTTTCAAGCATTGGGATACACACTTAAAGGCCACCTGGTTGGTCAACACCAGAGGATCTGCCAACAGGGCTGGTCCAGCCCAGTCAGAACTTTTACATACCGTAGAAGGGACAAAGTTCCTGTGGTGCACATAAAGAATTTGCTGGGGAAAACAGCCAATGAACTCAATTGTATGCTGTTGCCTGCTATGTAGCACTTTTATAGCCCACCAACTAGATGTCTTCAGGTCACCAGCAACCGGCCCTGACTTCCCTCCAACCATCATCCCAACAAAGAATGAACTTTGATGAAACCAGATGAGTTCTGCAGTAAAGAAACGATTAGCATCAGCAGGCAACTATCCAACAATACACACAGCCTCTCCTGCTCTGAAAGACTGTTACAAGAGATGGGGCCTGACATCATGGACCAGATGGACTCAGCAGCTTTATGGGGATTGGTCCATGTGCCAAGGAATGATCTCTCTCTCTTTCTGTGGATGTGCATACATGTATATATATAAGAGTAATGGCATATGGAAAATGTGGGATCTAAGCATGACGTGAATGGTATGGAATAAGGGGTGGCTACTGTCCTGGGTTCAGCAGCAGCAGTCATTTTTCTCCTTCTAAGTAGCTGGTGCAGTGCTGTGGTTTTGACTTTCAGCCTGGGAACAGTGCTGGTAACACCGATGTTTTTAGTTACTGCTCAGTAATGTTTACACTGACCAAGGACTTTCTGAGCCTCATGCTCTGTCAGGGAGGAGGGGATGCTGGGAGGAAGCAGAGACAGGACACCTGACCCAAACTAGCCAAAGAGGTATTTCCATACCACACAGCATGTCATGCTGTAAACTGGGGGCAGTCACCTGGAAGGGCTAGATCACTGCTGGGATCAGGCTGGGTATCGGTCGGCAGGTGATGAGCGATTGTATTCTCTTCCCTTGTTATTTCCCTTATCATTATTATTATTGGTGGTAGCAGCAGTGGTTTGTGTTATACCTTAGTTACCAGACTGTTCTTATCTCAACCTGTGGGAGTTACATTCTTTCCATTCTCCCCCCATCCCTCCGGGGGGGGGGGAAGGAAGGGCAGGGATGTGAGAGAGAGACTGCCTGGCGCTGAGTTCCGGGCTGACTGGACCTGAACCACAACAGCTTGTAACAAGCTCCCAACAGTAATAGCTAGGTAAAAAACCTGGAAGTATAAGAATATGCTATTTAAAAGCGGGAAATGTTCATACCAAAAGTTGCCAACTATCAGGTTTTGAAGTATGTGCCTAAACTTACCTGTTTTTTTCTCCCCACACACATATTTTCATCTTCCCCAACCTACTATTTACTATCCAGTATCCAATTGCCACAAGGATTAGACTCAGGCACATTTTCTCTCAGACTGTGACTATCCCTTGCTACTTCTACACAACATACCATATGCATAGGGCACCACCACTGAGGGAATAATCAGCATCCAGTGCAAGGGCCAGAGACAAGCACATTAGAGCAGCAGGAGCTCAAGCAGCACTGGCATTTTCATTACAGTACACACCAGTGAGGAAGGGCCTGGCTCAAGATGGAGCAATTGAATGGCAAAAAGACTCTGTAGGTTTGCTTAAGACTTCCTGAAGTCTCAGCACTTGCCTGATGACCTTCCTTTTGAGACAGATCTTTATTATAGCTTTTTAGCCAGGAGTTCAAAGAAGTAGCACTGACAAAGCAAGAGAGATGATTCCCTCTACACCCCAGATCACAGCTTGCTAGAGTGGAAAGGAATTATCTCACAACCTTTTCTTCTTCCATACAACAACATGAATACTCAA
The DNA here is from genome assembly GCA_009867235.2 of Psittacus erithacus. NCBI lineage: Eukaryota > Metazoa > Chordata > Aves > Psittaciformes > Psittacidae > Psittacus > Psittacus erithacus. The sequence continues at coordinate 37,519 of WYDI02024030.1, read as the reverse complement.
TCAAGAAGTAGCAGTGAACATAAAGGTTCAGAGGCAATTCCTGGTTAAGCACCAACATTTGCATGCATCAGAGTTATTTGCACTTCTTAGTCTGCAAAATAAAGTTGAACTTTTCCCCAAGAACCACCACTGTCTGATTATGTGATATACTCTCAGCAAAAAAAAAAAAAAAAAAAAAAAAAATCTGAAATATAGATTTTTCACAAAATATAAGAAGATACTAGGAAGAAAATCACATTCAACTAATAAATCATGAGAAGGGGAAAACAAGGCTGAAAAGCATGTACATTTCCCTACATTGTAACAGCAACAAGATTATGACTACCTCCTGTGTCAGACAACTTTAGACTTAAATGACAGAAGTCCACCTATCCCTAGAAAACAAATACGCAAGTGGAAAGTATAGATGCTTTCCTGACATGATGCTTTCCTGACGTAATGCCTCAGAGAGACCGCAGCTTCTTTAGATTTTACACATACGTATGGGTCTAAGGATCAAAGCTCCATGTTTGTACTTCAATGTTTTGTCCAAAGCTGTGCAATGAGTACTTGCAACTTGACCATATACAATTAAAGCAACCCTAATTCATAACTCTAGATTTCCTTCTGAAGCCAATAGGTCACGAAGATTTTCCTTCAGCAAAATTGGCAACTGTGTGACTTTTTTTGCACATGGCAGATGTGAGCTTTGGTTTTGCCATGACTATAAAATTATGAGAGTGTCCATACTGAGTGTGCAATCTTAATTGGCGTGGGTCAATAGTAGCACGTTATATCCAGGCTAGCAAGAAAAACATACAAAGTATGAAAGTATCCTTGAGATTCTAAAATTAAGGGAAATTAAAATTATACCTTTTGTAACATGAATATATCTGGGAAGAAAGCTGGGTTTTTCATATGTCAAAGTGGCATAGATTGGTCTGTTGGGAAAAAAAAAAAAAACACCAAAAAAAACCCCCCACAAAAGTAGAGTTTTGCTTTTTTCAAAAAAAATGCACAATTCTAAAAGACCTGAATGGACTGAAAAATTTTTTTTAAAAAAAAAAAAAAAAAACACAATATTATTGTTTTCAAAACTTACCATTTTACTACATTACCTGTGACAATCTGATGGAAAAACACAAGATTTCAGAAAACACCCCAGTTCCTAGAATCTTGCCATTATTTAAGAATCTATTTTTTTCCAAGGGACATATTTCCAATCCTCACTGACATGGATAAAGTAGTAGCTTTTAATTCATTTTCATAAGTTTGAAGGATCTGGTTCATACATGATAAACATTTGGGGTTGTTCATATGTATTTCACTATTTTTGTGGCTAGGCACAGCCCCAGAGAACACTTCTCCTTTGCCAGAAATAGTTGCTGTCTAATGATCTCGGGAAGTACTTGATCATTATTTTCACAGGGCACTGGGACAGATTCTGTGCATGAAGCCAGCAAAGGAGTCTGTCAGAGAGTAACAAGAATCTTGCCATATTACCACCCAGATAGGAAAGCCTTTTATGTTTAGCTTGAGAGATACCTGTGAAGGAGGATGCTGCCTCTGCTCTATCTGATAGCAATAGGTTCCTGCTACATTTCATGAGTCAGGCAATATGCAACTTAGCTCTGCAAAATCCAGATTTAGTTTTGACGTGCTGCTCTTTCAATTTTCCTTTTGAGATTTAGTTTGCGTCTGTGCACTCCCATTTACAGGCAGTATCGCACTCTTTGGCAACTAGCAAAGCAATTCCTAGGACTAGCAGATCAACCAGATGAAGGCTGACTTCTCACTCTCACTTATGAAGCACGATTACTCCAGTTACTTCCCTGCAAATGAGTCTGACAAGTGCTGCATAATGTGCAAGCCAAGTTACACAAACAAAAGCATAAGAGAGCATGAACAGAAATCAAATTATACAGAATGAACTTGGAGTTCTGAAGCTGCACACACAGCAATTAGTTGACTGGCAATGCAATAGAAAAGAAAATTTACCATTTACAAAAAAAAAAAAAGGAAAACTGAACAGCACGTATAATATGTACTCCACATGAATGAAAGACAATGATTCCTCAGACAAAAGAGCTGTATTGGCACCAGCATGAATATATTTCCCCACCCCCACTCCCTTCTATGTCAAAAATGTATTTTCTAAGGACCAGCCTCAGGTGGTGATGTGAAGACTCCTGAATTTTATTGTTGAGTCATTATGTGACCTTGAAGAAAAAGATTCACTTAAGTGCACAGGGTCTCCATTTACCTATTGGGGAATAGGTATGTAATCATAACACTTAGCAATAACCCAGAAAGCTTGTGAGGCTTAATTAATTAAGCGATTCAAGGTCCTCAGCTGCAGAATGGCAATCTATTATTAATAAAGTTCTATTTATTGGCTATCACATCCCTTACTTATGTAAATATACCAAGCATTACATTTATAGCAGCTGTAGACATTTTTTAATTTTTTTCATATTGTAGTCTAAAGATTTTTTATGAACATCTAGAACTGACTGATAGGGGGAGAGAGTACGTTGTACCAAAACTTCACATTATAGCCCCTTCGCCCTGCCAGAGATACATAGGGGAGCTATCTTATGAAAGGTTGGTCAAATAAATCTGGCTGGGATCTATGCAAAATGAACAGAGGGACATGGTTGTTTTAAGGAACTAAGTATCCTTTTCCTCTTCCAATTCACAATGTGCTGCAGAGGCAAATTTTACCATTTCCCCCTCACAAACAACAAATAGAATCTCACCAATCTGCTTAAACACAGCCAAACCAGTAAATGGCATTAACAATGATTATTGCTGCTTGATGCTCTTTAAAAATCGGCTTTCTAACACAAAGCTCAAAAAAGCTGTTGTATGACCTTGCCGTACGTAAGAGCATACCGGGCTCCTACTCAGTTCCTTCTGCAAGTTTCCTCATTAATCCACGGACCACTTCTGGCCTGTGCAGCCCCGCAGGAACATATCCTTTGTCTCTCACTGAGCAGGCTTTTATCTGCCAAGTTTAAAAATTGAAAACACATACAGCAGCCCTTCTGCATTAAGGATCCTAGTTGCAAAGAACTGTAGGTGAATAAATAAAGTTGGTTTCCACCTTAATTAAAGTGGAAATGAAATGCCAGATTCTGTAGTATTACCTGGGGCACGAGAGGGAAGGAAATCAATGAATGAAGTAATATTCTATATGCAATAAAACTAAGAAACTGTTATCTGTCAAAAATAAGAGTGAGCATTGTCTTAGGGAGTAACACCTGATCTATTACTAATTCATACTTCAGAACAGACTCTAAAATGTGTTGACAGCTGCAAGCAGAAAATGACAACGTCTTGTAAATTCCTAAGGGAAATCCAGAACTATAGATAGAGCTACCATTAAGGGGAGGAAGCAGGGAGGGAATAATGCAGACTCTATTTCTTTACAAATGCCCTTAATTAGTTATCATTAGTTAGCTATTATATGTGCCAGTATAAACAAATTGTTGGGTCATTGATGAGCTCAACTTCAGTAAGCATCTGAGAATATGTCTTTGGAAAAGGATACCACAACTTGGGAGCATTTTGAAGTAACTTACAAATCAGCTAACTCAGTCAAAAGATAACTCACTTGAGAATGATATAATTACTTTCAGTTTGCTTAAAGCCAAGGAAAAGTTGACACAGTGATTAAAAGGAGGGGGGCAGGGTAAGCAAAGGAAAAGAGAGAGGAGGAAGAAAAAAAAAAAAAAAGAAAAAATAAGAGTTACTTTATGCTGCATGAAATTGGGCTGTTCTGAGGCCTAGGACCTGAGCTTATTTGAAGAAAGATTATCTTGACAAATTGGATAAACATTTTGTGCATGACAGGACGCTGATGGAGAGTCTGTTCTGCAAGCACACCTGGGGGATAGTTTGCTTAGTGTGTGACCAAGGTGTTCGAATAACCCCGAGTCCTCCCAGGTTGCTTTGTTTACCCTCTGACAGGTATAGGCAGATCTGAAGTTGAGGCCTCCATAACAGTTCCTGCAGACTTTGCAGATGCATTTCATTCCCTCCTCCTTGGGACAAAATACCTCTTGGCTAGACCAGTCCCCAGACTTTGGCAAATAGCTTGCATTTAAGGAAGCCTGCAGGCTGGCCTGTCGCAGGCCAAGAAGTGACCAATGCAAATAAGGCATGTCTCCATCCCTTGTCCTCCTTACCCCCCAGCACTGACTAGAAGAGACCACTCCAACACTGTGATAGAGTCAAGCAGTGAAAGAAAAACATGTCTATAAACACAACCCAATACTTAGTTAGCAAGGGAACACATTACCTGTATAGACTCTTCACTTTTCTACATGCAAAAGGCAGCATGACCATTTTGATCTCACAGACTGAGTGACACAGGACACTGCACCAACTTGCCTGATGACCACTGTGCAGGTTGTTGGTGACATGCTGCTGTTAGCATCGTCTGAAAGACTCCTTTGTCCAGGCAGGCAGCAAGCAAATTTTTGCTTCTTACAACAGCAGAGGTTGTACTGGCAACTAAAGTTTTTCAGATTCCAACAATCTACCCTCAGGGCTTTTTCATGTGTTTGAAAGTGAGGCAGACAAGGATTCTCTTCTCAAACCACACAACATTTCCAAAGCTGCTACACAGCCCTCCCTGCACCTCCTGGGGTAGGCCGGTGTCTAGGCACATTAGTTCTGGCCCTATCGCAAGCTGGTTCAAACACAAGCACTAATGCCAGTGCAAAGGTGCAGAAAGACAGGTACAGAGGAAGAGGTAGTGGCGAAAGAGAAACCGTTTAGGGAAGCTGAAGCTGTTGGGGAAACACTCTTTAGGACTATAGAGGTTTACATTAGCAGATGATAAAAGCTTAGAGTAGAACTTGTTTTTTCAAATGGCAAGCATTTTGGCCTAAGACTGTTCTCAAAAAAGTAAAGAGATAACCAATTCCCTAGATAAACCCCAGCTCAGTTTTAGCTTGGCTTTTGACTGCACTTAGTCCATGAATATGACCTTGGCCGTTTCCTACCTCCAAAGCCACAAACAGAGCCCAGAAGGCAGTAATGGAGGAGACAAACCCTTTGGCAAAAGGAAGTATCAGAGCAGGACTCACCTCGCCTTACTTGCTACAGGGTGGAGCAAGGCAACCTCTAGAGGAGGTCAGTCCTTACCAAGAACTGCCAGGGGACAACATCCAGCTCCCCGATATTAGATTCCTAATTTTTGGGTGGCGAAACTGAAGTGTGCTGTACGCCATCTCCAGTTAGCAGAGTCAATCACATCAGTATAAGATGTCAGGGAAACAAGAATGACAGTAAACTGGCAAACTTCAAGCCAGATCTATTAAGCGTTCTACAAGGTTGCTACCAAGCAGCATGAGGAGAGAAGGGTATCTGGTTTACACTCCGACAACACATCATTCCAAATCCTAACCCTCTGTCTTGCCCTAATCTGCTCTGTTTGGGAACAACTGGCATTCTCTACTTCTCCTTATTTGCTAGACATTTGTAGAAACGAGATTAGAATTAGGCAGCTAAAATTGATAGCTTGGATTGACCCTTTGGATGTCAGTCATAGATGGCAATATGTTTAGATGGGAATGGCCCATGCTGCTTCTACCTTTTGTGCCCACTAGACCATGAAGACAGCTAAGCACTGGTGACTTGCCATGTAGCACAAGGATGTTAATATTGCTTACTGGACCAAGGCAGGACTATAGAGATGTCCATGGCATTTATCTTGAGCACTAAGAAAGGGCCAGTTCCCTAAAGCAACAATCAACCACTTCTGTCCCATATCAGTAATTTGTTATTCTTTCTGACTATCAGTGAAGAGCAAACAAAACAAAACTAGAGCTGCTCTGCAGCAAGGCTGTGTCACCTAACAGAGATTTGCTTTAAAACCCACAGAATAATCAAGCCAGCGCTACAAAATAACTCAGAAATATGAGAGAGAAAAACTCACATTTTTAACTTGGGAAGGAGGGGGGTACCTTCATTGATTTTTGTCTTTCAAACCTAATTTCCAAAATACCTGCCATCACTGTATTCAAAAAGAAGCAATCAAAGCAGTAAAGGGTGTAGTAAAATTGCTTTCCTTCAGAAAGCATTTTTGCCAGGCAATTTACATTCCCATGTCTGCTCAGACAGCACACCCCAAAGCTAACGCACATTTCTCTTGCAAGTTTTGACAGTAACTCCTAATAACTTAAAATAGTGCTCACCATATGAGATATAAATAGGTGGATGAAGGCAATTTAAACTGTGGGAGTAATACCAACCATTACAGGTAGACCTGGAGTCAGCAAACAAGTCCCATCATTAGAAAGTGATCTGAAAACAAAGCTGAATGACAGGAAACAAATATTTTTGCAGGATGTAACAGCTTAAAGGACACAGCTAGAGAGTTAATGAGCTCCTAAAAGTAGCTATGTATCTCTAGCTTGCCCTTAGATGTATTTAGCTGATGAGGAGTGTTCTTGTGATGCGACCCTTGCATCTTGTATTTCATTAATTGAGTGTGTTGTCAATATCCTGACAGAAGGGATTTTCTTTTCAGGTTGACTGAAATAGAATTAGGACACTATTTCATTCCAAGTCATACAGTTATTAATAAAAAGCCCTTTTTCCGTATTTGCATGTGATACTATACTGCACACAGAAAAAGAACAACAGTTGTCAAAACCAGAGTTGGCCAAGCAGGAATGTTCTGCCTTTTAACTTGCGTGATGATGTGACCTATTGTCTCCTAGCTTACATGGCCATGGCTGCATGAGCACCCTGCAGTCAGCACATCTCTGTTTACAGGAAGGAATCCAAGCTACAGAGGAAACCACAACCTTGCAGTTTAATAGAAATCCTCAGGCACAAATGAGGCAAGAGGCTAGCACACGAGAGGATATTTAGTAATCTAACATCAGACCTCAGTGCAAACCTGCCTGATACCCGGCATAAGCCTCAACCATGAACATCTCTTTCTGATGGAACATGCACAAGACACCCTCATTTATAAATCCTTTTCTCAAACAGCAAAAGATACTACTTTCCCTCCCAATTTTATTCTCTCATTTTCTCTCCTCAGATTTAACGTCATACAGTTTCAGCCATTATTTTCATTTTCAGGTGGAAAACATGCAAAACGGTTATTTTCCCTGCAAAATTAATACTTGAACTCAAAATTCCCCGCACACTCCCTTTCTGCAAAACTCCAAATATCCTGACAAAACTTCTGAAAGCAATTTAAATAAAGCAAGATACCTTTGTCTTCAGATTAGTTTTGCATTTCCCCTTCAAGTTTCCCCACACTTCTATCACATTTGTACTCAAGAGGTAGAAGTCAGACAGCAAGAATATGTGACACTGAGCATGATCATATCACAGAATCATAGAACCAAATAGGTTGAAAAAGACCTTTAAGGTCAAGTCCAACTGTTACCCCAGGACTCTACCACTAACCCATGTCACTAAGGGCCTCATCATGTACACTGGTTTTGGACACTTTCAGGGACAGTGATTCAACCACTTCCTTGGAAAGCCTGTTCCAATGCCTGATTACTCTTTTGGTGAAGACGTTTTTCTAGTATCAAATCTGCTGCAGCTTGAGGCCATTCCTACTTGTTACTTGAGAGAAGAGACCAGTTACTTCCTGGATATGCTTACAACAGAACTTTACATCAGCACAATCTATCAGGCTCCAGTGATACAAAATTAGATTTTCAAAAGTAGACTTCCTTTTTAAAAATAGGACTTGCATGGTTTTCCAGAAACAGAGCAGAAAACGGTGCCAGCAGGATGTCTGCAAGCAAACTTCATCTATGTGTTCCAAGTGCAAAGACCAATGAAGCTGTAGCATCCCTGCTTATTCTCCAAGTTTTAAAACTATGTGTTCCAAGTCCACCTGGGACCACTGACTCCACTTAGATGGTCAACCCACTTTTGAAAAAATATATTCTTCAATGCTTTTGCTACCTGGTCCAGCTGAAGTTGGCTCAACAAATACTGTATACTTGCACCTGCACATCACCCTCAGGAAATTCAAAAAACATTATCTGTACCAATACTGTCACAATATAGTTCATAGTTCATTTCTGTTTCTTTTTTGTTTACAATTTCTGGTGGTTTGGGTTCTTTTAGCAGGTGGGTTTTTTCATGTTTTTTTTGTGTGTGTGTGTGTGTGTGTGGTTTTGGGGTTTTTTTGGTGGGTTTTTTTTTAGGGGTTGGTTGGTGTTTTTTTGGTTTTGGTTGTGGGGTGAGTTTTTTTGGGGGTTGGTTTGGTTGGTTTTTTTTTTCTTCAAATACTGTGTGCGATTTTAATCTCATAAACAAAACTTTCACAGCTACAATTGATAACCTCTTTCTTTAAACTGTATGTTAGGGTGTACCCACCCAGAATACCTATCAAAGGCCATTAGGCAAAAGACAACCAGTTCTTTATAACAGAAACAGTCTGAGCCCCATTAGCTGGGCAGACAGGCATGTTTCAAGCACAGATTCCAGAGTATAGGGAAGCCATTGTTTCATCTCAGAACGGGTCAAAGAACCTCCATCACATGAGAGAAACCTTTGATATCCCTCAGACTTAGAGGACAAGTCCAAATGAAAACAAGGGGCAGAGCAGCTTCTGCTAAGCAGGGCAAACTTTTCCCCTCTCTTAGGATAGACCTTCTGTAGGAATGAAACATGCTCTCGCAGTTGTTACCAGAGAGAAGACGGTGTTAACTGGCAGGACAGAAAACAAGGGCTGTACAGGAACAGTGCCTGACAAAATGACCAGCTCAAAGTACAAAAAAACCCCACCTGGTCTTATGATTAAGGACAAGAAACTGAGCACTATGGGTAAACTTAAGTATCTTTATATAAATGTACTGATATTTTGCAGCTGTAAAATATTTTTATATTGAATTAACTTGGCATCAAAGCCAGCAATCTTCCTCACCACAACAATTCAGTATAAAATCTTTAACTCTCTGAAGCTTCTGGCACAGGAGAACAGTATTATTTTCACAACTGGGCCATCCTGAGGGTTTAGTTTAGGTTTTAATTTAGCTGCGTACAAAAATCAAGGTATGAGCCACAAAGTATGGGATCACAGCCAGAAGCGAAGCCTGTAAGGTCGCAGGCATGACAAGAGCTGAAGTCTCTCCTACTTTTCAACCTGATTCCAAGGGTGGTTGCAATGGTGCTTTCTGTTACTTCAAATCTGTTTTGAAAACAGGAATGAAATGTGCATTTCTTATCTTACAGCTAGACAATCACAAAGTCTATCATAGAATCATAGAATAGTTAGGGTTGGAAAGGACCTTAGGATCATCTAGTTCCAGCCTCCCTGCCATCGGCAGGGACACCACACACTAAACCATGTCACCCAAGGCTTTGTTCAACCTGGCCGTGAACACTGCCAGGGATGGACCATTCACAACTTCCCTGGGCAACCCATTCCAGTGCCTCACCACCCTTACAGTAAAGAACTTCTTCCTTAGATCCAAT
>WYDI02024030.1:0-27972 GCA_009867235.2 Psittacus erithacus | reverse complement strand
CCCTGATCATCCTTGTGGCCCTCCTCTGGACTTGTTCCAACAGTTCCGTGTCCTTTTTATGTTGAGGACACCAGAACCACACACAGTACTATCAACACTGCACAGTGAACAGCAACAAAAGCTACTGAGTCTCCTGGACAGTGGGTTTCCCAACCATGCCTCTGGCTGCCAGTCAAACTCAGGATCCAAAAAGTGCTTAGCAGGGATCAGGCCCAAACAATCTGCCAGAAACTGGACTGCAGTTAGGCTTAAGACTACACCTTGTACACCTCCACACACTGTGATCTATGGAGGTGAAAGAATGGTTCAGGGGACAAGAATTCACTTTTGGGACAAAATATGCGTAGACTTCTGTGCTCCAGACTGGAGTCTAAACTCCTACCCAAATATGCATCATCATGTAAACAACATGGGTGAGTCTGGATTTGTGTACTAGATCCTCATAATGCAGATTATTTTTTAACAAAACAATCATGCATTACTGTGGAACACATTTATCATTCTGAGAAGCAGAAAAGAGAAAAATAAAGCAATCCCTACATAAACAGTCAGTAAATCACTTTGTAATCTTGGAGACAAAAACCTGTTAAATGTAAGTGGTAAACTGCAGAGCATTTCCAAGTGCAAGCAGAACGTATACCATAGATGGGGGTTTTGTATCTTTAGAAGCCAAACACCTCATTCTAATTCAGTGAAAGAAGTCACGCACATCCCCAGGCAAGCAGCTCCTCTTAATTTTGTCCTGAAGTACAGTCAGGGAGCAAATGTTTTGTATGATGTTTCTGAAAGGTGAGTGCTTTTTTGTGTTGCACAACATTCTCATTGGAGTGCTGGATTAATGCACAACTAGGACAGGCATCTAGATAGCTTGGGAAAACCCCCTATTTCCAAATTAACTGAACTAGTCACAGAACTATCAAATCCGTATTTTAGTGATACAAGAGCATTCATTCTGCAAAATAGCATGGATACTAAAAGTAGACTGTACTTGCTTTTGTAATAGGAAGCAGAAACCTTGATTTATAAACTTCTTTTCAAGCCAGAAAACCTTAAACCAGAAGTGAGAATTTGTTTCTCAAATCAAGCTTTGCCATGCAGAAGCTTCTTTAATGCCTCCAAAAACATCAGTCCAACAAGCACTGAGATGTCTTGCAAGATACTTCAATAAAAGCTATCAAAGCCAGAAACTTTTTTTTATCAAAAAACTTTTTTTTTTATCAAAGCCAGAACTTTTACTCCAATTTTTAGAGGATTCACAGCAAACAAGGTATCAGAAGGTTTTTTTATTTGGGACTGGCATCCGTTCATTCTAGTTAGAGCCAAATTCTATCCCCAAGACCACTAGCATCTGCACTGGCACATTATGTACACTGTTGCTTTTTTGTTTGGTAGACTTTGTTCTGACACTGCACTTGCAGGAGTAGAAGAGCGGTTCCTTGGGAGGCCAAACTCAGTGGTATCGGCACTCTGCCCTCTGCTGCACTTCCTATTATTCTGACATCACTATTCACACACACCCGTAACAGAAGTATGCTAATAAGGGGCTCAATGAAAACCAAACAGAACTATCCTGCTAGAACTTAATGTGAATTAAGTTCACATTGACCAAATATTGACCCAAGAAAAATAAAGTGTGCTTCTTCGATATACATCTGTCCACTTTGCACAGCAGATAGCAGGGGGCCTGCTGCAGGTGCTAAGGAGAGGAGTTTAAACCAGCTTCCACAGCTCATATTGATAAATCGTAAGCATATCACACCAGCCATCTGCACACACCTCGTCACATCTGCAAATCACACAGAAGCCTTGCAAGGAGCCAAGTGAGGTTTTACATACAGCTGAACAAACCTTTCCCTCCTCCATCCCTGCTGGAATTTCAGATTCCTTTCTCTAGTTCAGCTCTTAATGCTTGCCAAGAACCTCCCTTGTTTCCACCATACCCCATTTCAAGGCCATTCTTTCAATCTTGAGATCTACAAGAAACCATACAGCTCCCTAGCAGTATTTTCAACTTATTTCACCACTTCCTTCTTGTTATGTATCTATATACACACACATTCCATTAAGACTCGCCACTTGAGGCTGCAAACTCAGATCTACTTGGAGAAGTTTGGGAACCAATATTAACACATCTCATAGCCCACTTTGCTTATATCCAGTCTCACAGTTCCTTCTTTCTGCAAAGATTCAGTGCCCATTTCCACTAGATAAAAAAGCATCAGGATATGGGTGTGTTACTCTTATTAACAATAAAAGAGACAGTAAATGTGATAAGCTTATTTATAGTATTTAATGCATACAGACATGAAATAAACAAAGCACTTTAACACATATTTAATATGATCCCTATTCACCAAAACACAAACTCAACGTTTAAACAATCTTAAATACAATTTTCTGAATAGAGACAAGTAATTAAAGTCACATGCATGGGGGCACTGGTGAATTAACACCATAAAGCTGGAATCTCAAAGACTGACAGCAGTTTTTGTGATTTTTTTCTTCACCCCCCTAGATTAAACTCCCCTTTAGATAAAAAACATCTAAATGAAGTTAACTTTAGCCAACAGAATCCACTTTCAGATTATTTTGTTTTTCTTTTGCATAAGCCTGTGACTTTCACATAATCCACAAGCAAATAGCTCTATTCTGTAGACTAGAAATTATAAAAGACCATGTAATCAGCTGACAAAAGAACTGAAAACAACCCCAGAGGAAATGCAGAGCTGCTCTCGCAGGCTCACAATGTGCTGCTCTGTCAGCTTCCCACTCTTTCAAGCAGACACTCCTGACATTTCTTGTGTCATTACTGGACTTTATGAATGGGACCATAGGATGTTTGCTGGTGAATAACCAGAAAAGGAAGGGGCATAGCATCACAGACAAGGGAGCTGCTTCACTGTCTGCTGGCCAGATCCAAGCAATTAGTTCACTGCTTTCTCCTACCACCAACCATGAATCACAGCTCAATATTGTATTAAAGGCTGAATTGTTGCTCATTTTTTAACAAGGATGCTTAAAAAATTAAGCTATTGTAACCTCAAATAAACTGCATATGGTTTGGTGAGTTTATTTAGTTCACATGTATCTAAATGTTTAGGTACTTACACAAAGTTTCATCAACCTTTTTGGACCAAAAACCTCAGCTGAAAGTCTCACCAAAGTTACCCCACAGAGGCAGCAGCTCTTCCCACTTCTGTTGCGGCCAGAAATACTCAAGCACAGTCCCTGCCACTGAATTTCCCTGCTCCTGCTTTGCTTGGCTAGCCACACGCTCATAAGATGCAAGTTACACACAAGGGAAGGGAAAGCCCTTGGGGAGAGATTTTGTTTGCAAGTCTGAGAAGTAACAACGCTGCCAGTTGTGTAAGGTATCACAAAGAAGCATGAGGAACCCAGTCTAGGCATTCCTGTTGTCAGTAGCTCTTTTCAAGCCTGAGAGGAGGTTTCACCCTAATTTGAAAGAGATTTTTCAAAACAGACACTTTACAGGTTTCTGGGGAACAGCCAGTTCTAACACAAAGGATCCCCCAGCAGCTAGAAAGGATGCAGCATGAACATGAACCACAGCACCTGCACAGGAGATAAACCTCACAACTCACTCTGTCTACAAGAAGCATTTTAGCAGAGCTTAGGCCCCCACAGGAGTCTCACTGTACAAGAAGTTTCCTTCTGCTCCTGGGGATTCTCATTTTGTTTATTTTTTTTCCCTAGGATGAGCCAGGTTATGCTGCCAAGTTATGATGCATCTAAGGCAATATCTGGCTAATCAACCAAACATCTTCAGCCATTATTATGATCTCAGCACCACCATGGCTTGGCTTGCAGGGTGCCTGGTGGGACCAGCCTTACCAGATAACACCCAGGGCAATTCCCCCATCTTGCTGATAAATAACAACTGTCAGGGATCACAGGGCTAAGAGTCTTATGATCAGTATGTAGGGGGAGAACATTTTTTAAGAATTTAGGAATGAGAGGGCCTTCCAAGCTGATTAAATATTGGGTATTTTGAGGAAGGAACAACATTGATTCAGATAAACTGGTTCTGTTGACATCAAACCTGCTAGCCCAGTACATGTGGCCAGAGGTGATCCTTGGTGGTGTCAAAAGCAGAGCCCTGACACCAATGGTCATTAAAAATCCCATAGCATTTTGTCAAGAGAAGGGCTGCTGTTGAACTGCAGAGTTGCTCTGTACTGAATTTCATGGTGAGGTACGTGCAACATACTTACCTTGGAGATAAGCAAATAGAGGAAAAAAATTATTCACAAGTGCTTGCTTAAATACAAAGAAAGCCAAGTTTTAATCTCTTTATAACACTTTTGCCTTCATTTACACTAAGATTTAGTGAAATGATTACTACAGAACATTTTTGTAAGTGAATTTTAAGTTTAAATACTAGAATGATCAATGAAAGTATGAGTACAAGATAAAAAAACTCATAATTCATGATGTCTCATGGAGTTACATAAGCTAAAAAGGAAAGTAATGCCATTTGCCATGTAATTGCTCAGCATCAGGAAATGGCAAAATTTGGTTGGACCAGGAATCATTTTAGTATGGACACACAATCATTACAGAATATTAAAAAAAAAAAGGGAAAAGAAAAGAAAAGACCTGTCAAATTAAGTATTATTTTCTCAATAAGTCAATATATTTATTATATTGTAAAAATATGCATACCTTGTGTGCATTCTTAAGTATGGAATATAGTCACCCAGTTCACAAAAGCATAGTTACATTAACAAGTTCATGGAAACTAATATCAGCTGATCATGCTTTATGAACAGAAAATAGCAAAGAAAACATATAAGACAAAAAGAAGCAGTATCAAAGAAGATTTAGACAATGCATTAATAAATCCATTTCAGTCTTTTTATATAGAGTCTGGCCTGTTTATTGTCTAGTTTAGTTGTTCAATCTTTGTAATTCAAGCTTTTTCCCAATATCATTTAATCAGAAAGTATTTTTATTTTGCCTATCTGCTTCTGAGATATCTGTGATCTGAAGAGACATGTCCTCAAACACTGAGATTCATATAGCAAGCGGATCTGAAAACTAAACTGATCCATCACAAGCGAATTATTAGCTTTCTAAGACTGTGGAAGAAACTTCACTTAATCTGATGGAAAATAGCATGCATTTCTCCAGCAATTCCTACTTTGACTAATCAGTCAGGCTGATGGATGTTTAGCACTTACCTTAATGCAGATTTTTGCTTTAGATAACATTTGTAGAAACAGAATCAATTACAAGGTGATGGGCTTTCATGCTATAGCAGTTGACCATGCAATTGGGTTTCTAAGTGACAGACATGACAGACACCACAGGACAGTCTCAGCTTGGAAAATCCTTCTTACTTTTCCACTTATGTAACTTATTCTTCATTCAGCACTTTAATATCCCATCCTTTTCCTTCTTTTCTGAGCCATCTGTGCAAAGTGCATGCATGCACATGTGCTTTGCTCTTTCCTGATGAAGAAATACCTGCATCTGGGTGCCTTCAGCACAGCAGGCCATCACCCACCAACATTGTCCACCAGGACAATTACAATCTTATCTTCATGACCTATGAATGTTCAAATATGGAAGCACAGCATGAGGGAAGACTAGAAATGTGGGAACTACACAGAGAGCTGTTCATCAACACAAAACAAAGCCTAGCAGCACTCAAGAATATATAAGAAATCTTCACAATTAATGCTTTTAATCAGCATGATCCCAAGCAAAAAAGCACTGTTGCAGTTAAATATTTTAAAGAAGCAAATTTTCCTACTTCAGTGGATTTGATTCCCCCCCTCACTCCATCCAACCTTTACTAAGCGCTATATATTTACTGGCAATTAATATAGCTCTTTTTAACTTGTTTTTCCTGGTTTCTTTCCTAGAAAAACATTTGTAGAATTAAGAGTCCTCCCTTGTCTGCATTAGAAACACTTGAGCTTAAAATCAAACCTGCAACTTCTGTTCTCCAGCAAAGGTGGGAAAGGCCCTGCACTTTGCAGAATCAAGCCCAGCAACAAAGGTAATAATTTAACCAGTTCCAAAAGGTCTCATCAGTAAATTAGTGTTTTTAAGGGAGAAATCCTATTAAAATTTAAGTAGATAGATAGCATATGAAAGTAGGACAGTTTTTCAACCAGCTGTCTCTAGCCCAGAGCTAAAGTCTCAATGTTTTTACAAAATAGTGATACTCCAGTTCACATCTGTTAGCTGGAATATTTACATCTTTGTAATTATTAAAATTGTCTGAACTCCAGAGCTACAAGATGGATGGCTTGGATGGGGCAATCTGGCATAAGGTACAGAAATAAGGTACTTGTATCGAGTCAGGGTCTAAGTTAGCTTTGGAAAGCTGAAGAGCTACATGATTTGCATCTCATTTTTCACTGTCTCATCTATAACCATCTCTGTGCCTGAATCATAGTTTCTTCCCCCACCATGGTTCCTTTAATATTAGAAGTGAGCTGACATTACAGATTTTTCATCATCTCTAAATATGATGCTTCCAGAGTCTCTGCCCTACTTGTAGTCTGTTGTCACAAATGTAGCTTTTAACCAGCTGGTGAGCTTTGGCTGAAGTCAATTGAAAGCATCAAAATTTTTTGAGAAACAGACAGAATCCTCACCTGGGCCTTAACTGCATAGAGCTGTACTAGAAAACCAATCTGGGGGTCAACACAGCATTGATGAAACCAATCCAGCATCAACAAAAACACAATTTCTTCCAGCTAAGCACCTAAAAGCAGTGGTATGAATCATCTCCAAAAGGGGAGCACCACTGACGTCAGCAAGAGTGCAAAGCAGATCCCAGGGGTTTAGACACATGAATTTAAAAGCTATGGTGAGGCCAAGGTCTTGGCCACTGCACTGGGATAAGCTTTACATAAAAAGCTCATGACTTGCATGAAAATAGAGTTGTAGGGATAGAGAATGTTGGGACCTTTTTTTCCCCTGCCCTCCAAGAGAGAATTATCTAACTCACCAGTCTCTTCTGTTCTAATAACATCAGCAGCTCCTCTTAAAGCAGATCTCCCACTGAAACGATGTATGGCAACAGAATTGAGGGGGGGGGAGGAGAAACTACAGCTGCTTCTCCACCAGTTCCTTTTACAGCAGATTTTCTCAGTGCACCACCAGCTCTTTGACACACACCTACTGGCAGGTCTGGGGTTACAACATGTCATGGTGGTGGGAAGGACTCACACACAGGGGCCAAGCCACGATGGGAGATGCCACTTTTTTTACAGAAGATTCTGTAAGTGATATTTGCATTGAAAAATGCTTACCCTTTCTGTGTTCCTCCCCAGGAACAACACAGATGTGAGTTCATTTTTTTTTAAGACACACTTGGGTAAGTGCAAACACATCTCTTTTGTAATCAGCCTGGGCTGACCCTGTTTAGCCTGAGGTCAACAACCAGTGGCATCTGACCTGCTGAAGTTAATGCAGCAGAACAATAGGAGAGGGTTGGTGAGGCCTTATCCTATTACCTTTTTGATACCAAATTAATTGTTTTTCTCCCTCTCAGTGATTCTCTGACCTTTCAGCTATAGGTGTTGCTGGCACAGAGTGATGGATTAAATTTAAGCAAGCACATTTATTGACATTGTCTCACAGATTTAAAAGTTATTTAGGTCTTCCTTTCAGTACTAAGAGGTTTAACAATGTGTTTATGACTGCAACAGCATTTGATAGTTAAAGATGACTGCAAATATTAATTAGCTTAGTAGTGCCAGAGAGAAGAAAACTAAAGGAAAGATCACAGCAATTATTACCAATACAAAAAAAGCCACAAGTAATGTAGACATAGAGATGCCCTATAAGCCTAAAACTCTCGATGTCTGATATAAACTTGTTAGTGCTTTACTAATTGGCAAGCCCCAAAATATTACCTGTAGAATAAATTAATCAGACTGATTTTTCAAATGGAGAAATTAGCTACGATAATTCATTGGATGATGAGAGTTTGCATGGAATAGATAAGGGTGCTATCACAGCTTTGATTTGATTAATTTTTAGTTACCTAGTTGTTGGACCACTGCACCAGATGGAATAAACCAAGACAACACAGTGGGGACTAACGCCATATTAAAAATTGTGAAAGGAATCAGTTCAGGTTTCAGGGTTTCCCCTGCTATGCATCAGTTAAGGAAAGAATACTTGAAACCTGAATTACAAATCTAAAGCTCCAAGTATTAATATTTGCCTGTGGGTGATAATAAAACATCAAGATGGTAAGCCCAGATGCATGTTCTTCACTTGGGTCTCCTCTCCGTGGGCAAAGCAGCCTTCTCTGCTCCTCACAGTACATGACAGCAAAATGCAAATGTCACTTTCTGTCAGGTTATAACACCCACAAGAGTAAAAAGAGGTCTCCTGCAGAGAGTATTTTTCACCTGTGTTTGCTACCAAGGGCAAAATCAGCAGCCAGATGCAACTTGGATCCGTTCCTCTGACTGCATCTGAACTATAGAAATGGATGTGAAACTCATTTATATACTTCAAGTGATTTGGAAAATTACTGAACTCCATTCCCACTGTCCTTTAGCCTTCCTCCCCGCTCACCTTACACCCCCCAAAAAAAAGCAGATTGCGAAGTACAGTTCCCATTAAGCAGTGGGAATTTAGTTCCCAGCTCCCTCAATCCTCTGCACAGTCCAGTTATTATCTAGCTGAAGTAGCACTCTAATGTTAAGTATTTGCTTAACTATTTGAAAGACCACAGCCAAAACATTTTTATTGAAGATATTTTTCAAATAACCATGCAAGATTTTTCTTTAACTGGTGGAGCATATAATCTTATAGGAGCCATCTTGAGATAAAGAAAACATTTTTGATGGGGTGTGTCACCAGGAGCCTGGAGAATTACACATTTAATCGATTGTACCTCTGAAAAATGTATTGATCTAGCCATTGTAACAAATGCAATTATTCTGATTTAAGCAATATTGGATCACAAGAACAGAACAGGATCAAGAGAGAAAGTGTTAGACCAGTACCACTGAGTAACTTCACTTAATCAATGAAGTTTAAATATTCTCTTAATTCATACTCTAAACTTCAAATATGGATGATGAAGCACATATATTAGCAACATGAAGAACAAAAGATTTCCATGACATCTCAACCCAAAAGTGACAGAAAAGCTGCCATAGGGAGAAAATCGGAGAGAGACAGTAAAAGGCTAATCTTGTTGTAATGATTTATAGTTTATGGAAAAAAAAAAAAAAAATCACAGTCTAAGATTTCTTTCATTTTTCCAAAACATCCATATTTGCATTTAAATACTTCTCTTCAGTAAGAATGGAAACAGTAACTGCAGTTTCCAGGATAACAGTATACTTGATCTAAGCCAAAGCAGAATTTAACAGAAATATATTCAGAAAGTTCAGAATGGGACTAATTTGACTTCATAAGTGATAATGGCAAGCAGACGTTCACAAAGATGGGCGTGATCATCTTCAAGTTTGGATGCCTTTCTAGCTATTGAATAAATATGCGGACATACTTTTGGCTTCCACTGATTTTAGTACATGAATACTGGTGTACACAAGCTTCCAGAAAAGGACAGTCTTCAATGCTTACATAATGCAATTGTCTATACTCCTGAATTCCAATGTTAAGGTTGTTTATTGTTACAAAGCAAAAAGATTTGCAAGAAGATGCCAAAAGTTACAAGAATTATGACGGATTACACCTTTATCTGTTCTCATCAATGTTTGAGAGCATCCAGCACAAGGTCTATGAGTTCTGTACAATTTCATTTCTGGTGTAAAAACATGTGCTTTAAAAGCCTGATGCATTTCAGTTAATTCCCCATGAGCTGTTGATTTGGGTCTAGACATGGTACAAATGGTTGACACATGACTAACTTATGCAAGTCTTCTTTTAAATAGACAGAGGAATTCATATGCATTACTGATGAAAGGACTAATTTTATCCTCCATAAACAGAAGTAAACAAAACCAAGTTGTTTTGCTTCCCAAATTGGACTTGGGAAGCAACCTGACACAACTTTAGACTAGAGAAGACAACTGCAGTCTGCTTTTAGTAAAGCCCAGTATGGATTGGGAAGGGTGATTGTCGTTAAAGTCCTTACAGAGTACTTCTTAAAAAAACAAAACAAAACAAATAAAAAACAAACACAACAAAAAAACCCAACAAACAAAAAAACACCAAAAAAACCAAACAAAACAGGACAGGAAGCATGCTGGCAAAATTACAGTCAAAAAGTTGACATCACCATTACCACTATCCTGATTACACAATTTCCTAGACCATCAAGCATCTTAATAAATGTAACAGCTGAAAGCTCAAAGAGATGGCCATGTACTGTCAGATATGCTTCTCTTCAGTGTCTAGCATCACACTCACCAGATTTCTATGTAATTTCTAGTTTGGACTCCATGACAGCAAGACTTCACAAAACCATTGCGGTCAACCGATCAGCCACGAATCAGCCCAGCAAGGTAGCAGAAGCAACCACAAATTCACCCTTCTTTGTACAGCAAAGTGCTGCAAATTTTTGCCAGCCAGTAAAGCCAC
The DNA here is from genome assembly GCA_009867235.2 of Psittacus erithacus. Lineage (NCBI taxonomy): Eukaryota > Metazoa > Chordata > Aves > Psittaciformes > Psittacidae > Psittacus > Psittacus erithacus. Next base: position 17,424 of record WYDI02024030.1, on the reverse strand, counting down.
CAGAGGCAACATTACTTCCTTACTCAAAGAGAGTAATGTAAGGAAGCCTCTTGACTGCTGGGTGACATGAGACAAGGCACTGCACCCCCTAACACCTCAGCATTTCCACCCATAAGGAGGGTGAAACCTTGTCACCTCCTTTACCAGCGGATCTCTTGAGCACCTCAAAAATGAAGGCAGAAGTGTTATTAAACTGAGCACAAGTTCAGTGAAATTATTGCCTTTTCCAATTCCATTTTCAAACAGCAGTATCTGATTGGCTTTGTTCATCCATCCTTTGCCAGCGCAACAAACCCCCTGCAAAATCTTCTGTGGGAGGTTGTAGTTAAATATATGACTTCATTGCCATCTTTCACACTCTAACATGCTGCCACCAACTTGAGAGAGCACCAGACTTTGGGAAAAGGCTGCACAGACAGATGCCCCCATACACCATCCCAAACATCATCCTTCATCTCACTCAGTCCCTCTTCCTGCCAACTTGGCCCTCGCCATTTTATTCAGATTGTGGCTCATTGAGCATTCAACAGCACTGCTCCTCACATGCTTGAGAATAAGTCAGCACATCAGTGCTACTCTGCCTCCTTTGCCCTCAGCTTTCAATTAAATTTAGAATAGACTTTAAAGGTCCAACCTGAACATATGTGTTTCAAAATGGCCTTGTTATACTTTTCTTTACCTTCCTGATCAGGGCTCTTTCACTCCAGCTCAGAATTTAAAACCTAGAAGCATGAATTTGTTCTAAGCTCCTACGGCAAACTAGAAGTATCAAGCTGTTTAAAGTCTTTAAAGATACGTCCAAAGCTAAAGTGTGCTCTGCAGAGAGATCTGGGAGCTAGGGACCAGTAGCTTTCAGCAAGGTATTTAAAAGCTTCCTGTGAGTGAAACATTTTTTTCTGATTTATTCCTGAAGACTTAGCACAGCAATAACTGCATTTTTGTTATAGCACTGCATTAGTCATTATTAAAGTCATTACAGAAGTTAGTAAGAACTCTGCTCTCTGATCATTAGTTTCCCACATTCCCAATGTCTCCACTAAAGCTCAGCCACGAGCTGTGCTCCAGCCCTTGCGGCTGAGACAGGACACAGCCCAGAAGATGACCTGCACTGCTACTCCATAGCCCTGTTTCTCTTCCACTGCTCAGTGTCAGAACACCACGTGCTGTCAGGAATCTTACCAGCATTTACGAATGTTTGTAAGGTACGAATAAATAGAAAGCACATCTCTAACCCCAGGCTGAAAGACAAAGATGGAAAACATTCCCCAACTGCACAAACAAGCCAAAGGTTATTAACATATTGACATTTTCTGTATATAACCCAGACCCAGGAGTTTTTGTGAGCAAGACAACCATCTCTTACCATGAACCTTTCCAGTACCTAGCATTAAGAGACTTTGCTGTCTACAGAGGGACCAGAACACAGCTCCTTACATTATTCCTCATTTTTCACAGAGTTAACTTACTCCTTGTGTTATTTTTCAGAAGATTCCTGACACTCCTAAAATCACTCACTATTTCAGTGCTAACACAGGCCACCATTATATTTCTCTTCTCTTAGCAAGATGCAGTGCGATGGTTAAGAAGATATTTATTATCAAAGCAGAAAACTTTGTGTTATTCCACTTACAATTATGACACAGCACTGCTATCCCAGATGAAGAATACATGTTTTCTGAGCAAAGAATTAACTTTGCAGCCATTTGAAGCTAAAGACATTAACTGCTTTCAAACTCAGCATGAACTTATCCATTAAATTCAATTGTTTCAAGAACAATACTACCAAATTTGCAGGTTGCACACACAGTACACTTATAACAGTGTTAAACAAATAAATGATCCCCATCCTTCTTCTAGAACAAAGACATTGTTTTCCTATTCTCCAGAAAATCAACAACAAACTTTGCAAATTATAAGGGGGAAAAAAAATACAAATTGCAATAGAAGTAAAAGCCTTACCTGAAGAGAAAGCAGCAATGGTTGGGCATCAACCAGACCCACACTGAGGGACTGCAAACAAGCCGGTGGCATGAATTTTCTACTAATAAAACCCACAACTGGGACCTATTGAGCTGAGCTAAGTAGGGTCTTCACTGTAGAAAACATTTCGCGGTTGCAGCTTTTGCTGACACACCAAGCAGTGAGGTCCAACATAAGAACAAAATTCTACTACTTGTGCTCAAGATGTTACCACGCATAATTAGAGGTTGTAACAGGACCATGCCCCACATTGACTGGTGAATTGAAGTAATCCTAAATTCATTTTGTACTTGGCCAGTCTCAGGACTATGACAGACACAGCTTGAGTGGTTCCAGCTGTGATAATGTCACAGGTTATGCCCTCAGCTAGCTGATGTTGCACCTTTGTTGGGAGCTGCCACCACTTGAGACCAAGGGCAGCTCTATATGCTGCAGTTCAAACATTCCATACTGTGAAAAGCAGATTTAGATGAAGAAATATGGACAAGAATGGTCAGAGCATGAGGACATTTTCAGCACCCAGCACACCCCACCGAAGAGTGACTTCCTTAAATGTGATGGGTTGAAGGAAGTGGTCAAAGCTGCAGATATTGGTCTATGTAGTCAATAGCATTATAAAAACACCAAGAAGCTGGGACTATCCATCAAAGTCTGCTGCTACAGGACAGCTCTGTCTTTGCACAAAGTTAAAAAATAAATACCACTAGACAAGGCTTGATAAATATTGGGGTATGAGGCACAAACCTCCTCTGCACAGTAAAATGCTCTGCCTAGCACCCTCTGTCCTTGTGCTCCGCCTCAAATAATTGGATTGCTCAAACTTCAGGATAGCTGCTTTCAACTGATAAAGTTTAAAACAATGCTGAGGATGTAACAAAAATTTATACTAGAAGCACCACGGCAAATTTCCTCAGCTGGTGAAGCAGGGTTTCTTGGGTTTCTGCACCTGCAGAGGAGGATCTGTAGGTGATCCTGTTGCTAGTCAAGGCCAGAAAAGGTCTTCTGATAGCCATGGATGTACTGCACATTTCTAAGACTTTGCTTGTGGAAAGAAAGAAAAATAAATAAATAAAGTGGAGTGGTGGTGTTTTCTTTTTCTTTAACAGCATCAAGTACTTCTATAAATCCACAATAAAAATGTCAAGATTCATTTGGGCCACATTAAATGCACCTTTCCCATTCTGTGGGGACTGCAGGCTATATTTTCATTCCTACAGTACCACTGGTCTAAAATGTTAAAACTTGCAGAGCGCAGCATAAGAAGGCAGCTTGAACCTGAGAGCTCTCCCAAGTGTAACATCAAATCTTCCAAACAGTGAGGTTAGATAAAGCAGCAGGTAAGCGGCAAATTCTTGATTGAAATAAAACACCAAACATTTCTCCTTGGCTAGCAACAGCTAAATTCACAGGATGGATTTCCTTATTCACAGAAGTTTCTTTTATAGCAGATTCACGGGTTTCCTTGCCTCCCAAGAAAACTCCATCTTGCAATATGTTTAAAATGTTATCAGCTTGGAAAAAAAATAACACTATTTTAAACTGATGGGAAAGGAGCCCATTGGCTCTAAAGTTACCATCCCTAAGTCCTGGCTCAGTGTTGTTTGGGGCCTTTGTTCAGGGTAAATCAGCCGTCAAAAATCAGCCCTCCAGCTCACTGCCTGCGCTGGCTGCAGGATGACCAGGAGGGTTTCCTGCAGCCTGGTTTGGGCACTAATTACCTGTTCAAACACCTTGTAAATACCTAGCAGAGGAGGCAAAGATCACTTCCTGGCTGAGAGGACCTGGCCGGACCACGCTGGGATCCCTCTATGCAATTTTACAGTAAGGGCAGGACTCATCATTTCTTCCTCACAGGGACATCACTTTTCCCATCCTTTCCTCCTTTTTCTCTTACCTCCTTCCTCCCTTCCCTCCTTCCCCCCTTGCAGCCTCCTTATCTCCTTCCCATCTTCCCTCATTCCCTCCTTCCTTCCCTCCTTCCCTTCCCCCTCACCCCCCCCCCAGTAGTGATTTCATGCACATGACAGAAAATTTCCAAAAGATGTTTCACAGATCCTAAAACTGAAGGTGGGGTGAATCACTAGCAAATCCTAGTCCATATTAGCGCCTTTTTCAAAGCGCAAAAGTCTACAAGTTGTTTTGACTGATATTCACCACTATGGTTAAGATCCATCAGTCCTAAACCTGACCTGCCCAAATAGAATGGGGAAGATGAGCGTGACTGCACGGCACTGCAGAGACACTGAAAGGAAATTTATTTCCCAAACAAACAGCCAAGATACGAATGTGATGCCCCAGAGGCCTTTGTTCTTCTCTTACACCCTCAAAAATAACACAGAGACCCTTTGAAAAAAAGATTAATGAAAAAAAAGTTTTATGATAATCATTTGGAGCTTTCACGGGCACAGCAGGGAAGGTCATGGGGGCTGTGTGAGTGCCTGGGCATCAGCGAACACCCAGGGTGGCTTGGCGGGGCTACTACGGTCCTCATCCAGACATCGAAATAAACCGCCATGGGCTGCTTTCTGGGAAGAAGGTTACATTATTCATCAAGGCAGCGCCCAGGGCGGCGGGCGCGGGTGCTCGGAGGCCTTTGCCGGCAGCGCCCGCCCCTGCCTGGGAGCTGAGATGAATTCAGTCTGTATGTGGCACTGTGGTACTAGTGACCACTGTAGTGACGCAAGGAGGGGGAAAAGGGAAAAAAAAAAAGGTTAAAATTCTGCAAGAGAAAACAATCCTCCTGCGGACAGCGGTAAATAAAATAACAGCAGTGGAGTGATTTGCAACCATGTAACGGGCTTTTGTCTAGGCCTATTTCTCTCCGCCTTGAGGGTTTCTGTGTTCCCCCTCTGCAGGATCCCGATGTTTCGCCCTCCAGCTACAAAGGCTGAGGGCTGCAGCCCCTCCCCCGGCTGCTCACCCCCAATCTGCCCATGCTGCGCCCCCCCTCCAGCAGCCTGAAGGGCTCCGCTGGGGTGCAGGGCACTGCAATTTAGGGTTTCTGTAGTACTGGTTGAATTTTCAAGAGTGCTGGGGTAGGACTTGCCAGGTTTAAAAATAGCTTTTACTCATCTTTTTAACTCTTTCCCCCACCCCACCCCCACCCTCGAGTTTGCATTAAGCCTGTTGGGCATTTTGTTCCCTGTAGGAAAGTTAGAGGTATTTATAAGTCTAATTAGAGGCATTTATAAGAGTGATTAGTGTGAAGCATCAGCTGCTGCCGGCTTTCTCTGTGTGCGTGTGTGTGTGTGTGTGTGTTCACACATGGATGCAACACTACAGTTTACAATTTGTTCCTGTGCCTCAAAGCTGTGAAATGTCCGCAATTCCCCCGGCGCTGATGGCAGCAGCGGGCACTGGCTGGCTCCGTGCTGGCGCTCAGCACCTCACAGGATTGCAGCGCTGGGTAGCGGCTGTGGGTTTGCACTGGTTGTGCCTCCGTATCCTCATGCAGTGATGTAGCAAGTGGCTAAGCAAAATAAAATTAAAGATTAAAAAAAAAAAAGGAAAAGAAAAAAGGATGTAAATGCTGACAGCTGCTGTTTAACTCCTAGGGACAGACACTAACGTCAACCCCCTTCTTGCCTACCCATGGGCTGCCCTGCAGCTTTCATCTCGGAGGTGCAACATTGTATTTCCCTCTCTCCTTTTGTTGCTGTGCATTAAATTGAGATCCTCACCCTTCATGCATGTGGTTTTGCAACACAGCAGTCTCTAGGAGGGCAGGCTCCCACAAGATCTGCTTTGAGGAGCAAAACCATCTGAAAGTGCACTCAAACAACAAACGGAGTAGTGGGGCTGGGTGAGCACCCATCCAAGGGCGAGGGAGCTCAGGACTAGTCATGTCTCAGCCACACCACTGAACACCCCACAGCACTTTTGCAGCGCTGTCCTCAGCCCCAGGTTACTGAACCGGGTCCCAGCCAGAGGTGCACACCCACCCTGCATGCATGCATGGCTCTGGGTCCTGCTCGCCTGCATGGTGTGGCAGGGAGATGGCTGGCAGCAGCGAGGGCAGTTGGAGCTGGTGCAGCAGAGGGTGCTTCCAAAACAGCCAACTTACAAAACTCCGTGCTGTCAGCCTTGAGTCACACTGGTGGGCAGGACCTGCCATGAGGGTGGAGCAGCCCCACAGATTGCTCCAGATCTGGTGAGCAGGCACCAAGCACCCATAATCCACCCACCAGCCTAGGTGCTGGGCTCCAGTGCTGGCACGAGCAAAACTAGGTCTGAGAAGATGTTGAGCTATGTGTAAGTGCTGACAGGCACAGGACCTCAGCACTGTCCACCTCTCAGGCCTTCTGGAACATGTGCTTGTGCCCTTGCGTCCCCCTTAAACCAGTGGCAACCACACAGGTGCCTGCTGCCAGGCAGGAGTGCTGGAGCAGGGCTGACTGCCAGCAGAAATGGCTCAAGTTATAGTTGCTTAAAACATCTTAAGGCAACTCTTGCAAGTTCAGGTCCTTCTCTACCAGGGATTTATTTTTATTAGACATCATATAAACAGAATTAAAAGGTCAGTGCTGCCCCCACACGCTTACAAAAGCTTTTGGTTGGAACGGCTTGAGAAAGATGTGGATATATAGGGGATACTTTACTAATATATTTGTTCTGCATAACTGTGGTCTGTTTCCTTGTCACAAAACAAACAAAAACAAAACATGATTAAAATAAAAACAAAGCTTCCTTAATTTCTGCTTAAAAAATATTTAAGAGAAAAATATTAACAGATTTGCCCCATCAATTTCACAGCTGTGTTTGAAGCAGTTTCTGCAAAACCAGTTTGTAGTACAGTTACATTGGCACACAGGGATGGTTTAGCTTGGTTTTGGGTTGTTTTTCAGGTTTTTTTAGGGAGACATTGATAACCTGATGCTCCCCAAAATCATCTACAAAACAATCTTCTTTTCACATAGCCCACCTGTGTCCAGCCCACACAGCCCGTAAAATCCATGTTGTGATTTTTCTGAGGACAGACTTTTCCTTGCTTTTTCATTTTTTTCTCTGGCTATGTCCGTACAGCTACAGAAAGTCCCACACAAACTGAGGGGTGAAACACAAAGTAGAGGAGTAACAATAAATTCACCTTACTCCAAGTAGTACCAAGTGACCATGTGAAGCGAAGTACAAAAAAAACCCCTATTTTTCTCTCTCATCTTTTCAGCAACAGGGAGGCTAAGGTATCCTTCCTGGTAAGGAGTGAGACTCCAGTGTCATGCTAAAGAGTGATGTTGTGTATGTCCCTTTAAAAAGTTTGAACAGAAGCTAGTTTAAATTTGAATCTAAAAAGAAAAAGTGAGCTGGTTTCAGCTTGGAACTGGCTAAAATGTTTCACACAACGTCTCTGTCAGGGAAAAAAAGAATGAAAAAAACCAGTTCCTTTGAATTCTAAATGTTGCTTTTGATCATTTTTAATGGAAAAAGTTGAAACACTACTTTATTTTCTTACCATGGACTGTTTATTTCACTCCAGATTTACAGCAGCAAGAGCCAGACCCTGAAATGGGGTGGAGATGCTGCTTGGAAATCCCCTGTATTTCTGTCTCGGGTTGGCTCTGTACACAAAAACTGATCAACACATTTTAAGAAAGCGATGTGTGCCCAAGACCACCCCACACATGCAGATAGGATGGGTCAGGTGGGACATGGGCTGGTGCAGGCCACCACCACCTGCCCAATCCCAGTGACAACCAAGGGCTTCACCAGCTCTGACCTGCCCAAACACCCTGAGAGTGCCCCTGGACTCCCCATGGAGCTTTGGCAGGCGGGAGCCCCAGCCAGGTCCTGTACTGAGCCTGGTCTGCAGGCTGGGCTGGCAGAAAGCCATTCCCTTGTTCTGTAGGATGGAGGGAGGGATGGGAAGGTGCCACAAGGAATGAGGGGACAGGAGGTGCAGACAGTAGGAGACTGTAGGAACTGCCCTTTACTTCCAGTTAGCCTAGGCAGAAGGAAGAAACAAGTATTGCACTGTACAAACTACGGGCCAAGTATCCTTTTTGCACAGGAACAATTGAGTCTCATCTTTCAGGAGGATTTTTTGAAATATGTTTTTGTTTCCAAAAGAGGTTCATCTTTGACATGAAATCTGCAAAACTTTCTTTGTCTAATTCTCTGTACATATTTTTTTGCAGCCCACAAAGGAAACTTTGCCATAATAAATTTCATTCAGTCTTCATTTTAGTTTTTTTTTGGAGACTCCTTTGAATGCATCCACTAAACAAACTACTCTTCCTGACCAGGTTTTTTCAGCTTTGGGTGTCCCGGATGTGCAATCTACTGACTGGAATACAGGTACCCAAGGGCTTTAGCAGAAAACAAAATCAAAATAAAAATCCAAATTACTGAATTCGGAGAGTAATGAGACCGGCAGTGGGGTCACAGAACAGACCGACTTGCAGGAACAATAAAACATTTGATCCCACTTAATTAGCTCCGTAACTTGGGATCAGGCACCAAACTGATAACTAGAAATACATAAATGTCATGAAAATAAACAAAAACTAATACAAAAATATTTTATTGTTATCTGATCAGAAAATGCATTTTGAGAAATAAAACACATACAGGTGGCACCGTTACTTCATGAACATCTTCTTTCAAATCCTTTGAAACATAAATGCAGATTTAAAATACAGTTTCACAAAGAAAACAATTAGAAAAAGAACGAATTGTTACAATGCATTTGAGAAACATCTTGAAATAAATTTTTAAAGGACATCACTTTATGATAAAAATACATCGGAAAGAATGGCATTTTTGGTTTGTTTAACAATCCTCAAATTTTCCTAGCAGGAAAACTGGATGGGCACTCTCTGTACCACCCCTCATTATTTTCAATTATTAGTGTTTGCCATATGTAATAGATGTGAAGTTACTTTCACTTTGTCATGAACAGCCAGTGGGAGTTCTGAAAAAGGTAGATTAAATACCAAAAGGAAAATGAGTGAGATAATATAAAATGGAGCCTGATCCTGCTAACCCATCCTCCAATAAGCAATCCTCTTTCTTTTCTACTTACTGTACAGTGTAAGAGCTTCAGGATTAAGTCAGATCTTGGAACCATAATTCCATTTATTTGGAGAGGCTAACATGCCTTTTGCTCCACATAAATGTTTTCATTTAAAAGGAGGTTGTCAAGTCTGAAAGCATATTAAATTCATGATTAGAGGAAACTTTGCACAGCTTCACACAGGCCAGGAGACTGTGCAGAGCCATAGGGATACAGTGGATCTCAGCAACTCCAGCACCCAGAGCTGCCCTCCCCCAGGCCCAATCACCACGTGTCTGGCAGCCAGATGAACAAACACTCACAGGGCTCATGCAGCCGGATGCACATGACACGTGTGGATGCAGCGCTGCCGGAGACCTTCAGGTGTTCAACACCTGCAGGAACTCCAGGGTCACCAATGCCTCCCACTGCCATGGAGCACCCCAAGAGCTGGCTGGCCTCAGTGCAGCCCTTTGCCACAGTTGCTTCTGCTCCAAGTCATCAGTGGGAAAATAGCTCCTTGAATTTCAGTATTGCATCCCCATCATGAAGCTGGTGGGGTGCTGGCAGTGCTGCAGTACATTACGCTTGCTTGGAATAGGGAAGAGTAGCTCATGAAATAAGCAGCAGGACACACAAAGCAGTCTGCCATACACTTCAAGTTTATGTTAAATCATCCATCACCGAAATCTCCACTTGGAAACAAGCACTCCAGCAACAGTACATGCATGTGCACTTGTATGTGCACACAGATGTACATGGAGTTTGCTGTTCAATTTTATACAGGGTTTTTTTCCTCTTCAGTTATCTTCTGCAGATAGAGAAGACAGAACAGAATGTAATTTACTGTTTGCAACATTTTTCATACAGTATTACACAAGTTATCAGCAAAGAAAAAAAAACATAGTAACCTGTAACCCCTTTTTTACATGTATTAGTAAACCAGCTAATTCTGAACATACCTTTTTTACTTGCAAGCTGCACATCTGAGTTATGTTACATTTAAAAACCTGCATCATAAACTTAATCAGAAACAGGCAAATCATCATTTAAGAGTCATTCTTAATTAAATAGCATCATATATAGCTCCCTGAAAAGGACTAAAAATATTCTGCTCTGATCAGCTTTTTTTTTTTCATTTCACCCAGCTCAGGAGTGCTGCAAAATAAGTCAGCAGTTGCCATCCTTTACAAATAATATACTTTCTAAAATGAGACTTTTTATAATAGTTTTGGATTCAGCTAATGGATGAACATCATTGATTCATACATCCTTTTTTAAAGAAAACTGGGTTGAGTCATTAAATAACAAAATAAAAGGGTCATTTTTTTTATCCCCACATTTTTAGACTGCTCTTCTTAAAAGAGCACTAAGGCATGTTTTGCCTCATTTCAATATGAGCCAGTTAATTTCCCCCAATTTCAGTTGGTCAGGTATGAAAATCTCAGGACTTACTCAGCTTTTCTCAGTGTCTCAAGTGTAAGAAGAGAGTAGGGTTACTCATGTTTACTTCTGTCAAACAACAGTTAGAATATAGCCCTTCTGGCAGAACACTATGAGAATATGAAAGCAGCAGCTGATTCTCAGGAAATTCATAAAACGTCCTTTTCTAATGATTCAAGTTATTTTTTTGGAGACATTTACTATTTTTAGCTTTTTCCACTGTCTAGCTTGTCTAATTCCTCCTTGCGTGAGTGCTCTGGCCCAGGGGTTGATTTGCAGCTCTAATTGCAAAGGAAAGGATTACATGGCTTTGCTTGTGCTGGAAATGCAGGCTCAAACTCTCAGAAAAAAACTCTCTCTTGTTTTCATACCTATCCAACACATTCACTCAATTTGCTGGTCTCATCCATAACTTCAAACCTTCTGCTGACAACATGTCACAGACAGGTGACTGCTGTGTGCTGCTCACTGTCAGGGGAGCAAGTCTGTCTGCCCAGTCCTGAGTTTTCCATTTGATAGTTCTCTCTTACAGACCCATCTACTAATACAGTGAAGACATGCAGCAATTACCAGAGGTGCTACCTTTGCAGTTTTCTTTGAAAAGCCATGGAGACTTTCCCATAAAATCCTCCTCATTGTAATTCTAGCTGGAAATCCTGGAAACAGCACAGTGAAATCAGGCTCCATGCTGGAAATGGGCACTGTCCATTTTTTTTTATTATAAATTTTGATCATAAAGGTATGTATGTACCTACTGACCTACCTAAGTCCAAATTACTGTGACTTTGTCAAAAAATGCCGCAATGCCACAATTGGAACTCATAGTGGCAGGATCCCTAAACCTCACTACCTAAACTTTCAGAATATAAGAAAACTATTTTGTGCCCAGGTTTAGTTAACACCATTTTGTAGATGCATGCAGGGGCTCTTCAGGATGTTTTAACCTCAATCAATTGGGTAACTTCACCAAGCAGCAGTCTGGCAACTCTCACTTCAGAACTTAAGACTCGGGCAACTGGCAGCACAGCCCCTCCCAGAGAGGACAAAGGCTCTCTTGCAGGAAAAGTAGAAAACATCAAATATGCAATTTTTCCTTGTCTACATAAAGAATATTTGCTGTTTGGCCCAAGCCTGAGTTTGCCATTAAAGTAGCCCTTGTCCATACAAATGTTATGAGCTAGCCCAAGCACCGACACAGCCTGGCACATCACTGTGAAATGACCACTGTCATCTCCTGAAAGGGCACAGCGATCCTCTAGAGCAGCATCTATCTGAAAATAGTTTAATTTTCCTGTGACCATACAAATGTTAGCACAAAGGTCTGGTCTGTGAGAGCAGTTGTGCAATATGCAATAATTTCAGTTCCTGGTCCAAAATGTTCTACAGGCAGCTGGAGGGTCCAAGACTGATATCTTAAAGCACAGACTTTCTCACATCTGTCCAAATATTTGTAACTACTGGCATCTCAATACATGCAACATCTTACATCACACTTAGCAGATTCCATTTAAATTCACATGCCTATAAGCAGTTTCAGTGGGGAAATATTATACTCACAAAAATATTTACAGAAACTTGTAGGGGAAAAACAAAAAAAAAGTAGAAATTAAGCCAAATAATTTTTCAGGTATTACTGATTTGAGATTTATTTGGGGATTTTTGCCTTCTTGGGAGATACAAGTTTCCAAATATTCTACCGGTAACAACATTTGAGATATTCTGTTCCTTCTGCATGCCTCAGTTATGCATGGGTTTGCTCCACATCTCATGCTTGCTCTGCAGCCCATGTGATGCTTTGTTTACTCACTGCACAAGCAGATGCCTGCAACAGCCATTCCCCAGCAGAATGACTTTTCTCTGAGTCCACCACTTTCTTATACTGGAGCCTGCAGACATTAGGCAGTCAGTGTGTTCCCTTCCTCCCTATTCAACTACCCTCTGTGTTTTGGGTTCAAAGTGAAACTATCCAAGACTCAGGGACCTTGAGAGACCAGGACTTGGGAAACTCAGGGAGAGACACTGAGGGCACGAGCGTATTATCAAAAAGAATTTGAGAGCTCCCAGCAGCCCAGCAGCAAATTAGAAAGTTTTGGCTCCCAAGAATGAGTTGTGTTGTTTGTTCCTGCACACTGCAGCTGCTCGTCCCTCTCCCTCCCCACCCCCCTTTTTTGGGTGGTTTCTTACACACAAGCTACTAATGAATGGGAGCCGCTGTTTTACAGTACACCACACTTACAGGACTTATCTCTAGGCCTACCACAGATTTGACTGATCAACAGCAGGGCACCACCATCATAATTCTTCCTAGAAACAGGAGGATAAAAAGGGGTTTGTTGGAGGTTGGCTGTGTCTGCAGAGAATCCTGCCTGCAGGGCCTGCTGATGCCATCGCTAGCTGCTATGGTCTTTGGCCTAATAAGGTACAGAAACAAAGATTGTTCACTTGTTCAAGAATACTAAAGTACCCAAGTGACAGAAAGTGGAGGCAGCAGGGCACACATCCAAGTGGGATTAAGGCCACAAGTGCAACGTTACAGGGCTGACTGGGTGGCAGAGGGAGTATCTGTCTCTGAAAAAGAAAAAATCCAGTCAAACATAATTTATAACATATCACAGTCAGAGGTGGCTGTCATTAAATGTTTTATTGTGTTCAACTAATTCCGATAAGAATCCTCTAAGCTGCTTATATGTTATCATAACTCATGATTAAGTAAAGCATGGGCATGGGAAGCGGGAGAGGCTTTCTGGGTCAGGATGGGACCCAGGCTGAGAGGCAGAAACACTGGGGCAGAGCTGGAGTGCTGGTGCCTCAGTGTAGCGTGCCCACTGTCTGCACACTCCAGACTCTGCAGTAAGTCTTGGAGCCTGCCAAGCCTATAATAATTATCAAGGTCCAGACTCTACCTGGCCAGATGCATCTTTTTTACTTCTGTGCACTTCTCCCAGGTAGGAAGCCAGGCAGTAACACCAAGATGATCTAAATGGTGCATTCAGCCTCTCTTCAGCTGGACCCAAGGGAACAGCCAGAGGAGGCTTTCTACAGAGGTTGAATACACATAGTCAGAAAGCTTCAGTGTCGGCACTGAAGGTGGAAAAAGTGACTTAATGTTGCAGCCAAGTAAAAAGCCCATTAAGTCAGTATTACTGCCTGGAGGTGGACTGGGTACTCAACTGAAGAGCAGGGAAGCAGCTTCCTTGGGGACAGTATTAAATGCTGCTGACTGGGTTCGAATCAAAGCAGCAGGATTGTTTTCTCTGGCTTAAGGAAACCCAGCAACAGACCCCACTGAAGGTCAAGGAACTAGATCAGGCCAAATCACACTAAACTTTACAGGCAAATTTTATTATAGGGAAATTTTTCTCCTACTTCATTTTGGGTGTAGAGGGGAATACCTGTGTGGAATAAGACTTGACAGTCACAGGAGCCTGCCCATTCGAGCAGGTCTTTCAACAGCAGCACAGCTCACTTAGTGCAATTCCCAGTTAGGAATGTTTCGCTGGTGCACCTTGTTCAGAAAGCAGCGGTTTGTTTACTTGCTGGCTTGGGCTGCCTGGATCACGTTACACCTGCTGGGGCTGCTGGTAACGTGGGAGGTTGACTTTAAAATGGCACTGTTGCTTTTATAAAGCCTTTAATGTCACAGGCTCTGGCTGTGTTCAAGATCTCACTCATTAAGCCAAGGCTTAAGGGAGTTTGGGCTGAGACATCCCAGTCCTCCACTCCCCAGTCACTCAAGTCAATGGTCACGACCTTGCTGTGGTAGGGGTGGGAGAAATGTTTCAGTACCTGCTCTCCATGCCAAAACACACACCCCAACCGATATAACCTTTCCTTGGTCTATTAATTTCTTAGTTACACTGTACATAAGTACACTAGGTTCTTGCAGTGTGCCTGGCCCTGAGTGCTCTGCCAGGCACCTGAGGATGAGCTACAAATGTGAGAGTACAGTGACTCATGAAGGAAACACCATTCGCTAATAGCCCTGGTGGGACAGTGAGCAGTCTCTGCATAGGTTTGGCCTGGGTGGAAACAAGGTAGAGAGCATTTGAGTATCAGTGATGAAAGGTCTTCAACAGTTTGCATGCCCTCAAAGCCTGGTTCTGTAGCCTGGTTTGGTGCCTCTCCATGCCTTTCAAATTTTCTCCAGTCAGTGAAGAAAGGATTGAACTTCCATGCTTCCCTGAAGCATCGTTTTGGTATGTTATCTGTGCCTGGTCTGGCTAAGGACCAAGGGTCTGCAATTTGGCCACATTACTTTGAAACACTCCAGTAAGTACTTAATTTTCTGGGTACTGAATTGAAATGCAGATGTGTTACTGGCTGCCGCAGCATTGTCTTCATACAGGTTTGAAAGCCAACGGATTAATCACAGCAAGGTCTTGGTATCCAGAGGTGGCTGCTTCCTGTATACTCAGGGGATACTGCACAAGATCATCAGGTGTGGGGAGGCCAGAGGGCCTGCACGCTGTGTGTACAGATGCAATGAGATGCCAGAATGTATTTATGTCACTGTCCTCTACGTCTCTGAGGTGTTACAGGCTTTCCAGCATCTGATAACTGCAAACCTCTGTTCTTGCAGAAAAGAGACATTTCACTGTAGGCACCTCTCTCCACAATGAACTGTCAGATGAGACAGCAGCTGAGTACATCCATTCCTCCCACCCAGCTGCAGCAGTGTCTGGAGCACATCTACATGTGGGAGGTGAACGCACGAACACGTGTTTTTGTGTGTGTGTGTGTGCGCTCCCGTGGGTGTGGATGCATTTTCCTGTTGTGAAGCCTTAAAAGTGTGCATGTTTAAATACATTTGTCTGGATGCAAGCTATGGTAAACAATCACATTTTAGCAAATAAAACTTAAAAATAGGTGTAACTGATCTGTGAAAACACGTTTTACCCGGCGCTGACTTCTGCTGGATTCCTGAGTAGAGGTGGGTAGTAGATTAATTATGCAGCTACAGAGACCATAAAGGCTGGTAGAGGAACAATTGGTCAACAATTTGCTTTTTTAAAAATTGAACCTTTTCTAAAACTTACAGCTAATGGCAAAGATTTCTTCAAATAAGTATTTCCCTTTGATCTTTGTCACATGGGGTTTGCAGCACCTTGCCAGTATGTGAGAACCTGAAAATGTAAAAGACAATTTTTCAGCAAAAATGAAACTCACTCACTTATCTTCACCATCTGTATGGAGCGTAAACAGAAAGAATGAATAAATAAATAAACACTGAAAAGTACATTTGCTTTTAATATATGTGAGCAAAGGTTTTGACACATTTGCAGTATGTAATACTATGTTTAAAACATGATTTTAACCACCTGACATGTTCAGTTAAATTTAGAAGACTCTCCAAGTTGTATTTGCATTCTGGAAAAGCTACCGCTACAAAAAAAATTGTAAGTACAGCAGATCATTCTGAAAATAAGCTAATTTAAACAGAGAATGAGTTCTCCCTGAAAGGCTGCAGCAGGTTTGGCTTCGTAGTATTACTTGAAAAAGCTGCAAGTATCTTATTTTTCCCAATAAAACAGAGCCCAGTTGGAAAGGACAGACTGATAGTTTGGTCATGAGAGAAAAATCACTTCTAAGAGCACATTTTCCATTAGGTCTCTTTTTTCACCAATATCCAATGAAATTCCTAATGCAGTTCACAGTCTTTATTAAAAAAAAAAAAAAAAAAGGTAGCAATAAACAATGGAAGAAACCCGAATCACTTTTCCAGGCAGCAACACTGCCACTTTAACTGTTTCCCACTGTACTTGGGGTTAGTTGCCAGAGAAGCCTTGTTCAGCCTATTTGGGGGCCCCATGAAATGCTGCAAGCGTTACTGAAATGAGCACTTGTCTTTTGTTGTGCTGCATGCTAGCACCATACAGTGCTGAGCTGATAAATCCACTTTTTCTAACACAAGCATTTTTCAAACAAAACTACCATGAGACTGATGAGTAATGCCAGCTTGCCAAAAAAAAACACACAGCGCACCCCCCAACCCCCAGCTGCTGCTGACACTGACAGCTGTTAAAATTCACATATTCACAAAGCGAGGTGTGTTACATAACTGGAAACTACAAGAGCAACTCACCAGCAAGAGGAACTGCTAAGCAAGGTGCAACAAGGGGCTCAGGGAGGAATAGATCACACATTTCGATGTGTGCTGGTCCACTAATGCCCATGATAAAGCTGGGCGCTGCCTGGAGCACACAAAGGTTATGGAGCACTCCAGACCAAGCATCATCAGGCTGTTTGTAGTTTGTTCTGGGCTGGGGTTTTTTTCATCAAAGCGAGAATGAAAAAAATATATCAGTGCTGCTAGGTGCATTATGAACAGAAGGGTGATTTAAAAGCCCAAATGTCACTATATGCAAGGCGTGAAGCAGAAGCCTGACTCTAAAAGGCTTATCAGCAAATCTTCAGCAGCTAAAGACAGCAGTGGAGAAGGCGTAATGTTAGGTAGTTAGGTTTGAGAAAATCTAGGTAGCTTTTAATTTGCCTCAAATCTTTCAGATATATAAAAGCACTTTGCAAAGTTGTTATTACTCCTATTTTGTGGACAAAGAGCCGAGTACTGGAGAAGGTCTGTAATCTGCCCAAGGCAGGGCAGGAAGGCAGTGGCAGAATGTCACCTGATCACCAGATCAACTGCCTTTATTTCAGTATCTATTTCTAGATTGGTTTGAAAAACTTTGACAAAAGCATCTGATTCTGGAAGACCCGTGGGACAGATGATGGGGAAAAGGCATCATTAAGGGCTTCTGAGAAATGACAGCCTATGGATCTGGCGTAACAGCATAGAAGAAGGTGCAGTGCAGGGAAGATGGCAGTGTCTGCAGAAGCTGCCAGACCCCCACGTGTTGCTGAGATTGCCATAAATGGGGTTCTGAAGGAGGCTGAGCTGGAGATAACTCAAAAGCATAAAACAACGGATGTCTGTATGAATAGCAAAAAAAAACCCCTGTAATTAAACCACCACTAACCTCAAGCTAAATTTTATACATCCAGAATGATCTACACTT